>CATNEM010000101.1:1285000-1330000 GCA_950096795.1 Macrostomum cliftonense | reverse complement strand
TACAAGTGGGGCAGCGGCGCCGGCAGCAGCGGCAACCCCTGCTTCGACAACTACCGCGGATCGGCGCCGTTTTCAGCCGCTGAAACCGCGGCCGTCAAACGATTTCTGGAGGCCCGAAAATCGCAACTGTTGATGTTTATATCGCTGCACGCGTACGGTCAGTACGTGCTGATACCGTACGGCTACCAGAGGAAGACGTACTCGGAGACGCATCACAGCAGAATGGTTTGTGCCATCTGAAATTTTTTGGCATCAATGTTACGCAATCCGCCTAAAAACTCGCCATCCGGATTGCAGATGTGCGCCGCTACACTGGCGATTCACAAAATGTTTCCCGTTAACGACAGATATTACACCTTGGGCACTGGCTCCGATCTGTTGTGTAAGTTTTTAGTCGCAAATGATAATTCAATTATTTTTGCTTTGCACTTCTAGATACACAAAATAGTTGACAGCTATGGTTCGGGCGCCATGTAGTGATTTAACTCAATCAATATTTAGTCGGCAGAAAACGAGTTACTGAATGAAAACCTGAACTTCGCAAACCTTGCAGTCACAGTTTATTGTTAAGCAGTGAAAAATCGTTAAAGCGATTTAGAGAAGGGGGTGCTGGCGGCGTGTGAGGACGAACATAGGTAGAGAGAAGGAAAGAGATAAGAGGCCGGGGGGGAGGGGGAGAGCGACCAGGACATCAAGAAAACGTACAATGGGGCTGAGCGCGGGAGAGAGGGGGGTTGATAACGAAAACAAGGTCAAGATTGAGGGTGAAAACGATTGGGTCTAGCCCGCCTGCTAGCAAACACAAGTACATGTAGATAGGCAGACATTAGACAAAACGATTTAGCTACAAGTCCTACTAACAGTAGTCCAAATTCCAATTCAACTATGTAAATCATGATGCATCCAACCGCAGACGAAGCCAACGGCGGCTCAGACGATTGGGCTCACGGACACCTGGGAGTGCCGTATTCGTTCACTGTTGAACTGCCGGACGAAGGTGACGATGGATTTTTACTGCCTGGTTACAAAGTACCGGGCATTGGCCGAGAGATTCTGCTGGGCCTCCGAGCTCTCCTTGGCGCGGCCAGACGGCTTGAAGGGGATTCTGATCAGGCGCGGGCGGAGTGCCCGCGGCTGATGGGGTATTGAAAGCTGCAGGGAAGCTTTTTTTGAAGCAGTGTCAAATTTTGACTCAATCCAACGTTTGGGAACTGGAAAATTTTTTTCTAAAAACAACTCAAATTAATCAATACTGATTGGAAAATATAAAAAATTATGGACAATCAAGCTTTCGCTTTAACTTGCACGCCAGTTTTACTTCTAAAATGGTAACCAGAGCTAAATCTGCTAAATCTGCAGGAGGGCTGCAGGCACTTGAACGCTTAAAGCGACATCGTCCCACAACCAGCGACTGAGTATGACTGTCCATTGCGCTGACTCCTGAAGCGCGTTCAGTCACACTGAAATACGGTATGCAGGCATAGACCCACACAGGCCGGCACCCATTCACGCACTCACATATGGTGTACAAGCGGCGGTTCCAGGAATGTACACTCTCTATGCCTTGGGATGTTGCCCTCATGTGCGTAAATTGCGCAACTGGCCCATAGCCCAACCAATTCGTGCACAAGGCCCCAAATTAATGCGACCCTGCACACGAAACTGCGCTAGGGAAAATAGCCATCCTACAACGCGGGGTCGAACCTGGACCTGTGGCACACAAGGCAGACGCGCTAGACCGCCGAGCCACTCGCCCCCATGCTAATCATAGAGTAATGATAGTTAATACGTTAGTCCTAGAGAGAAACTCCTTTCTTGAGATCATGAGTGAGCGAGGCTATGGGTTAGCTCCTGAGATCATTTGTGTAGCGAGGCGCGATTTTATGAGTGACCTGATGATTTAATTTATGAGTAAGAAATTAAGTTTGCTCATGGTTGAGTTTTTGAGTGAGGGACATTTGGAAAAATTAGAAACTATTTGTTTTTGGAAGAAATTTTATTTTATTTTATCAAACATTTTTGCCTCCCTACTGATAGAAAATCATTGGGTAATTTGCTGCACCCTGGGCGCAGCTTCATTTGCTGACTCGCACACCAGTTAATTGTCATGGTGAGAGAGCAGTTTTTTAATATCGAAAAACAATCCAGCGATGCGTACTGGGAGTTTGACTAGTCATATATTTGACGCAATTTTCTGATTGCCTCAGGGTACTAAAGCAGTGAATCTATTTGATTGAGGATGGGGCTATACAGCAGCTCGGGGGTGAGACCAAGAGCATAACAGATCGGGATGCACGGGTATAGGCGGGGTGCGAAGCGTGCAATGGTGTCCGAGTCCGAAATTTGTCCACCAATCTTCCCCCGTTTGCTTTTTATCACCTCAATCCTGTTTTAACCGGATCGTTTCAGTTGCGAGCAAAAATTGCATTTTTTAACTGGCTGGCAGCAGGCGGCGGGAGCCATCCGGGGGGATCGCGAATTTCAGCGGGAGCATTGATTCCTTCGCGTTTTAGTTGTCGGCATGAAATAGCCCTGGCAATAAAGTACTTTACCCCGGGTGCCTTTCACCAATAGCTGTTTTTTTTATTCTGGCTCAAATGAGCCGATCTGTTACGAGCTAGCTCGTTTTTTGGCTCCGAATAATTTCTATTTATTCGACCGAAACAGTTCATAACATTTTGTCTAGGCTTATCCCTAACTTTAATTTCTTTCAGCCATGCTTTTTTGTGCACTTTTTCTAATTTCCCAATTATAAGACTGTGACTAGAGATTCAGGACCTAACTGTGACTACAGATTCGGGATATAATTTTTATAAGAGATCCCGTATCTAATTGTGACTTGAGATTTGGGATCTAATTGTGACTTGAGATTTGGGATCTAATTGTGACTTGAGATTTGGGATCTAATTGTGACTTGAGATTTGGGATCTAATTGTGACTCGAGATTTGGGATCTAATTGTGACTCGAGATCCGAGATCTAATTGCAACAACAGGACATTGGGGATTTAAATTTTCAAAGCAAAAAAATAAAATTTTAATTACTACACTTGAATAATGTTTTATTACTTATAGCTCACCAGGCTGAATGGATGTTAAGGTACGTCTAACTAGAATAGAAAAATCTGCCTTAACACGGATGGGGGATTTTACTTACACTAAAGTACACTTTAATAGCAAGACATGGAGCTTATTGGACAGGATGGCTATCTGCCAAATGCAACTCGATAAAACATAAAGTACTCAGGCACCAAAATGAATTTTCAGCTAATAGGCAGGCAAAAAAAGACTTCGTGTCAGACTAGACCTATCGAAATACTTTCCGAAGTCAAACGGTCCCTCCTTGATTCTCGAGCAGCTCTCCCTCCTCAAGGGAATTCAGAGTACAGAGTTCAGAGTCAAAGAATTATTCAACCGGCGCAAATTTACTGATGAACTTTTTTTCCCTTTCAAACGAATTTGCACAGTCACTAAGGGCTTAACATTCGGGTACAAATGGAGTTTCGAAACCGTCCAGGAGAACTTTGCTTGCCCAGCGAAAAACCAGCATGATTAATTTACGAACAGCGCAAAAAAAACTTTTTATTTAAGCATCAAATTTCTTTGCCGACAGTTTTGCTTCAGCTGGGAGATTCGGGTTTGATGGTTCCTACTGCAGGCAAAGCATATAGACGCGCATACATTACAAAAGGCATATGAATGTGCCAGCTTACTACGATTATTGCAACTAAAAAAATGAGAAGCTTACATCAATTTAAACAAAAAAAACTACACCTGCATGCAATATCAACCTTGCGCTGATACACAAATTTAAGCGAATAGCTAAAAGTGCATTGCAATAGTAATTATAGGACTAGCTAGTTATTTAATATAAAGGAAAAATTCAGCATGTTCGTTTGCAACTAGATAAAAATTGAAAGAAAAAATTAATTTTTTGTAGTTAAGCAGTAATATTGTCCAAGTAAGACTGTGAGGATAGAATCCTAACTGTCAGGGACGAGTTTGATTTGCTCGGGTCATCTCATTGCAGTGCTGAAATTACTGTATATAGTTGAAATGAGCCAACTTCAAAATCATGCTGCACACAATTTTCAGAGTGCAGACAGATACTTCCTTGATGTGGTCAAGGGACAAGGGAAAGCCACAAATTACTATAATTTATGAGGCAGTATAGTAGCTAGCTAGTAGCTAAAGTTCCTGTCACTACGGCTCATTAGTATTCCGATAGATGCACAGCCAGCTCGCAGCTTCACTCAGTGCCTGAGCGAACTCCAGCACTACTGGTGTTCCTGCTGAAAGTCAGAAATCAGTCCAAGAACTCTGTGCCTGCCGCTATTCCTGACGCCCAGTTCAAACCCCAACTGATGCACGCCAGAGTCTTCGTTGCCAGTAGCAGCGGCTTGGTGACACCGCTGAGGCTTTGACGCCTCGTGTAGCTTCTGCCAGCGCGAGCTCGGCTGCTGAGAAGACTGCGGCTGGACTGTTGCTGTAGGTGAGCGTCGACTGAATGCTGACTGGTGCCGACGAGGACAGGGCGATCGGGGAGGCGCTGACGAGAAGTTCCGTCTCCCTGCCGTAATCCTGCGCGCGCTGCTGCTGAGTTGGCTGCTGATGCTGCTGTTGGTACTGGTGAGCCAGCTGGTGACATCCGCCGGGCTTCTTTGGCACCAGCATTGGATTCCGCTTTGGTCGGGGCAGCCTGTCAATCAGCCGGTACCAGTAGTACGAGGCGCAGATGATGAATATTTCCACGAACTCGAAAATCGTCACTATGCTGAAGCCGATCCATAGGCCGAGAACGCCTGAGAGAAAATCGATTGGATATGACTGACTGACTGACTGACTGACTGACTGACTGACTGACTGACTGACTGACTGACTGACTGACTGACTGACTGACTGACTGACTGACTGACTGACTGAGTGAGTGACTGACTGACTGACTGACTGACTGACTGACTGACTGACTGACTGACTGACTGACTGACTGACTGACTGAGTGAGTGAGTGAGTGACTGACTGACTGACTGACTGACTGACTGACTGACTGACTGGCTGACTGACTGACTGACTGACTGACTGAGTGAGTGAGTGAGTGACTGACTGACTGACTGACTGACTGACTGACTGACTGACTGACTGACTGACTGACTGACTGACTGGCTGACTGAGCCTGTGCGTTGCCTGACTTCTATAGTGGCAAGCCTGCTAGCAAAAAGAAAGCCATTTTCACCCTTCCGCTAACATATTGGGCCGTTGGGATGACCTTGGCTTCTACAGTAGCTGACTAGTCAAACTTTACTTTGAGCCAAATTGTTTGCCTCCAGGGAAGAGGAAAAGTAATATGGAAGATGAATATGAGAATAATTGATTACTCATATTTCATGGTGCTTTAGCTCGAGGTCTTACTATAATTGGCTACTCAATATGAGAATAAGCGATTTAGCCGTTCGGAAACTCATAAATATATCATATTCTTTCCTATTCCCTTTATTTGGTTGTCCCAGCAAAGTTTGCTGATTAATCGTCTAAGGTAAGTTTGTCATACATTGTACAGGTTAGGACCCTTGCACCAAAACTGGCCGCATCAGCCAATCTTACGTGAAAAATAACTAAACATGACTCCGTTAAAAGCATAAACGTTACAGTTCGCACCGAATTATCAATATAATTTTAGCCAAATTCTGGCCTTTTATGAACTTCGACGATATGGTCTGATGGAGTGAGCAAAACGCGGTAAAACATTTCCAGGATATGATGCACCAAAGCGATGAGATGAGGTCCTCGCACGCTCGAGACCCGATATCAAATATGGGAAGATAAATTAGATTAGCGACTTTCAGCGTGCCAATTCAAGAGTGAGGGGGAGGTAATGGACCTAGGGAAGCTAGACCCGGCGGTGGAGAATGTCTGCTCTGTGTCATTAAAAATTCAATGGATTTGTTTATGCCGCGCCTAATGCAAGCAGATATTTCATGGGTACCGACTATGCGAAAGTTTGCAGTAAAACATCCACACTGAAGGGCCACTGTTGTTATATTCTCAACCGAATGCTCTCTTGACAAAATATTATTTTATTTTATATTAATCAGATTAAGTAGAATTACTCATATTCCATTGCAACCATCATTAGACTCTTATTGGCGGTGCATTAAATTTTGCGTTTGCCAGTCTGAATGGCTCAAGCACTCGTGTATGGGACGGGACTTGCTAGGGGGCAAAAACCACGCAACCATTCTCCAACCTGACTCGTACAATAAAACAGTCGGATATCGATTCGTATTTCTTCACTCTTTGAGTAAGTTTCTTTTACTCAAAGGACTGTCCGACAAGCCTGGTCAGTAAAAGACTCATTGAAATCACCTGCTGCATTGCAAACGTTAAGAACTTTACGTGGGCCATTCTACATGTATACGCTTGTGGCACCGTTTTTCTTAACTGTGCTGCATAGAATAGAAACAACCTCGCGGAACTTTTCCGACGAGTCTTTCTCGTATTCTATCTCTTTCCATTCATCTTCCCCTGTCTTCTTTTCCTCTTTGCCTCTTGTGGATCTTTTAAAGTTCGAGCCCTAGATCTTGAAGACAATTTGTTCCCTTGAGCTTCATCCACCCAGCTGAGATCGGGTACTAGTTTGGGCAGGAAAAATTTAGCGCTCGAAAATACGCGTTTATGCAGCTGGTATACTCGTTAGACTCAATCTGTCTTGCTCTTTGTGATAACTATTATTAAGACGGAGTTTGAGAAACTCACCGCCAAAATCGGAGCAAAGGTTGACAAGTTCGTAGCTCCGCTCTTCAATCGTGTGCCGAACAGTCAGCGTTTCAGGATAGACCCTCAGCTGGACAATTGATCGGCGAACGAAGCCTTGTACGCGTTTGCACTCCTTGGGATCCGGCACGGTCATGTTCTGCGTGCTGAATGTCTGACAACTGTTCGTGCTGAGATTGTGATGCCTCATCGACTTTGTTAAGGCCGGGGGTGGAAATATATTTTTATGCTCATCGCGATAGGCGTCAAGCATGCCGGCAATTTTTACCATTTGTATCTGGGCGTTGCGCACTTGAAACGAATCCTCAGGCCAAGGGCACTGCGACAAGCTGTACGAGTATTTGTTATAGTTGCACGAGTCGTAGCAGCGTTCCGGTTTGACCACATTCTCCGAAACATTGTCCGAACACATCATCCGATTCAGGGCCTCATCCAGCGCTGGGTCCGCCTGCCGCAACTGCTGGCCAATGCGGATGTAGTCAGCTAGGCCTCGGGGCTCTCCAACGTTGGCTCGGATCTGCCTGTACAGCCGCTTCACCGCATTCAGCCGGCTAATATTGCGCATGCCAATCAGATCGTGACAGAAAGCCTCGGCGCTGGCATTGAATGTATGGTCCACAATCACGTGACTTTCCATGGCGCAGTTGCACCGTTCGCGAACTTCTCGATGGTACTCGGCCTTGATGCAGTCGAATAGTTGGCGCTCGTAGGAGCGGGTAAAGTCGAATTGATTGTCGTACAGTTCCAGCTTCATCTCCGGTGTGCAGGGATGCGTGGGCGTATTGGCAAGGGTTGTGGTCACCTGTTCGAGGCCAACAGCGGTCAAGGTACCGGTGGGCGCCATGATACCGTACTCCAGCGGATGCGGTATGGTGTCGCGCTGGTGAATCTGAAACCGGATACCGTTATTCTCTAGGCCAGAGGCCAATCTAGCGAGACTGTCCACTTTGAGGCTGACATCAGCAGATGGCACGTAGAGTAGGAGAAACAGGCCTCGGTCCATGCCGCTGCTGCGCAGTCGACGAACTGGTGAGCGGAATGTGAAGCAGTTGGTGTACATTCGGTGATAGAATACATGGAAATCCTCGTGGCCACAGGGTACACCGTCGAATGTGCAGTGCAGCACCATATCTAGAGGCCGAATGTTTACATCTGTAATGTTCAGCAAGTGCTCCCAAGTTGTATAAATCATCTCGATAGCTTTGCGCTCCTTGCGCCAATCAGTCTCAGTTGTAAAGTAGCTGTACACTAGACTGTAGGTTGTCACCAGCTCTTCGCTTCGGTTGCTTCGCCTAGCCTGCTCATCGCTGCTCATGTGGAAGAAGCGTTTGTTCAAAGGATCGCACATTGTTAAATCGGGAAACTCAAATGAGTTTGGCTCCATCCGGTTTGTACTGCTCACAGGATATTGCAGATAGGTTGTCACCTGTTGAGTGGCGTGAAAAATAGCTCCGAGTAGGGCCGAGACCACGATGCCAACCCAGACAAAGCGAACCCAGTTTTGCTGGGCATTGGCCCGACTAAAGCCGTGCGCTGTGGTATTGCTGGTGAAGTTGTCCACGTAACCGCGGAGTATTCGACGGCGGCGCTCAAAATCAGACTGCATTGTCTTCGGTCAACGTTCTACTATGTTTTCTTCTAGCTTTCTGTCTGAATAGACAGTACGGCAGACCGATATGTTGATCCGGTTGCGGCTCGACTTAACTTAACAGCTCGACCAGTTCTAAAAAAATATCGCCTCGACTCGCCTACTCATAAGTTACAACTCAGCTTCAATGCTATTGGTCGATGATTTCAGCCAATTGTAAAGTGGAAATCCCGTCAGTAGAAGCGTTTCCACACTAAACGCGTGGGAGGTGAAGGGGCATACTGAGCTGAGTATGTGCTATTGAATTGAATTAGTCCTAGATATCGACGAAAGCAGCAATTCGGAGCTCAATTGAGTCTGCATTATAAAAGTGCGTCTATTAGAGCATTCCTATTCCCAATGCGTAACTGATGTCTGATGTACAGCTAGCTATCTATTGAGTCCCTTATACCGAGTCTATTAGCAATTCGCATCGGGTCAAAAGACTTTCAGCTAGTTGGTCATTTTAATGGATCTGAATACTATATAGGCGTGTAATTACTGACTGCGTGAGCCTAGCAGGCATCTAAATTGACGATAAAATACTTACTGAATTTTTGTAGCTCATCAAACTGGATGGCTAGAGATAGATATATAGAGATAGAGAAAGAGAAATTTCCATGTGCGCAATGACACTATACAGCCAGCTCACTGAGTGCTACTTGTCGACTAGCAGAGATCCCATGGGGAGCGCCAGAGGGGAAATATTTGCCGACTCGGTTTTTACTCAAGCCAGTTCGAAAAAATCGGCATGAGTTCCAATATTATAATTATTTGTTGCACAGAAAATAACAAGACACACATACTTTGATCGAACGACTTAAGCAGAAGTGGCGTGAACAAGAACAAAATTTCTGCATTCGCATTTATAGTATTAAAATAATTGCACTCGGAAAAACTTAAACTCTAAATTTAAACATCCTAAAACCGCAGGCTTTCGATCGTACACAGTACCGCCTCATCAAAAGTGATTTGAATAACAGACCAACTTGAAGGCTAATTGCCTGGAAAAAACTAGCAAATTGACTATAAAAATCGTTTTTAAAAAAAACCAAATTGCTTGTCCACTCCAAAAAGTATTTTTTTAATTGCCAGGACAGTAATTGGACACACTAGGAATGGCCCGTGGTGGATTGCTGGGTAAAATAACGATCTTTCAAGCATTACTGTTAGCTAAAATTAGCTATAATTCCGAATATACAGAATCTAAAATTAAAAAAACTAACAATTCAATAGAATTTGTAAACGAGTATTTTAAATATTTCAGTTTGATTTGAATGGCCCCAAAAAGGTTTTTTCGCGATGCAAGTAATACAAATTGACACGCTGTATCAGCTTGAAACTTGGTGAAACCGCCTCAGATACTCGTACGCCACATCCAAGGGCATCAAAAAGCATAATATATATTCACAGCATAATCAACTGGAAATTCTTAAGAACGAGAAAAGTTATCCTAGAAACTACAAAACTGACGCAAAGCAAACCAATGCTTCTAAAAGCTTGGTAAACCCTACTGATTTTCCCGATTTGCTTGAGATTCCTTTCTTGCCCCATGTCTATAACAAAGTAAAAACGTACTAAAAATAGATTGTATTTTGTTTGTGAAACATAGACTAATAGTGTGTTACCGAAATGCAATAAGTTCGGAGCAGATTTTATAGCCAGACAAGACAAGACAATCAATGTATGCGGATGCCCTAATTTCAGTTCGATTATTGTCTACTCACAGTTATAATGAAAGATAACTTCACCAAAAATGTTACTAAAAATGCTAAATCTGAGACTACCAAAGCTACACCTGGCAGGTCAGACACAAGAAGCGTGTCGAGTGTCACGAGTACCACATCAACAAGCATCACCACGCACAAGAAAACCAACCGTGTAGCAGTCACCGAAACAAAATCTGTTTTAATAATCAACCAAGGAAAAATTTCCAACGGACAGACCGACCAGGCGAGTGTGATTCCCAATGATCAAAATGGTATTGTCACCAGCGTTAGCCAGTTCAAGTCCATAGCTAGCAAAGACGTAGAAATATCTACTTTGACAAAGCTACAAACCGTCACTAAAACGGAGCAGTATGCAAACTTTGCGGCTGTTAGTGGAAACGATACGAATATTTCGGTTGCCTCCGAACAAGATATGAAAATGATTTTACATGACGGCAAATCCAAACAGGGTACATCTGCTGCTAAGTCAATCTCCCTTAATCAAGAGAATAAAAGTACTGGCACATCAGATAGTACAAATGATGCTACAAAAGGACCCAAGCCAGAACTCAATCGGCCAGAAAACTTGCCTGACAACAAGACTGCTCCGGCTTCAAATGAAACAGTGAATGAGACGGTTGTCAAGAAGGTATCTGATACAAAAGTCAACAACAGTATTCAGACAGGCTCTAAATCGTCGCAAGAAATGCCGCACGCTTCCGACATCGTCATAAAGATTGAAAATCCAGAAGAAGTAGAAAATTCAATCAGAATGCATCAAGCTGCAGCCAGCAGAATAACCTCAGATCTGTCCAGAGACGAGTGGTTGCACAATGTGCATAACTGGGATGAGAAAGGAGAGTCAGAAAACTATGAGATGGTGGCGTCGGTCAGTGAGATCGAGCTCATTCTCACAAAAGAGCTGGTTCGCAGATTCAAAAGCAACAATACTGACAGCAACTCCGACAGACCAATCTTCTACCACGATCACGAAAACGGCCATGCTCTCGTCTTTGTCAACAAAGACTTTTACATCGAACCTAATAGGAAAAATCTTCTCCGAGTGATTGGCTGCGGTCACTTCTTGTTGAGCTACTTCAGTGACGCAATCAGCCACTCCATTGAGGAGTGTCGGCAAGCGGACAATCTAGAATGGGCGGCTTCATTTCTCACATCGGTGAGGTCAGACTGGGAAAAGTCTGTCTTGAGCAAGGCGGAACAGTGCGATCCAGCAGTCGGCATCGGGAGCCACTTTAACGATCTGGCCAGCAAGTGGATCGAGCTGAATGTGGAGCATCTGTCAGGAGCGGAGCTGCAGCATTGGTTGGACTTGAATGCGGTGAAGTTCATGTGCAGGACGATGTGCTTCAGTGACGCCAGTCAGGACCTAGCAGCGTCAAATCGGAATGCGTACAAGGAGTTTCTGTTCCTGCACATGGCGTGCATTGTCGATCATGACGATCCGAAGAACATGGATCCTGTACTTCTGAAGCAGTTCAAGCTTTTGAATAGAAAACGGCTGGCACCAGAGTTGGCTGATGGGGCCAACAGGCTGATAATGTTGCCGCAGCTGGGTAGTGATGGTGCTTTACAAAGGAAACAGGTTCAACAAGCCGAAAAGAACCAACAGGATACAGAAAGCAATCGTTTGAGAATGCAAAACTCAGAGGAGAATACTCTTAGCGAAAAAACCATCCAACAGAAGAAAGACGCGATGGCTATGGAAATTGACTCATCAGACATAGCAAACGGCGCTGGAAAGACAACTGTGGATGAAAAGACAGCCTTGCAGCACCCTAGCTCCGCCGCTTCACCTGCTAATGACCCATTGAAGTATTCTAAAAGTGCAAACGAGCATCAGCAAAGCGCAGACACTTCCGATGGTAAAAAGTCTGACTTAACTCATGTAAGTGAAACAACATATAGAGGAGAAACGAACAGCACTCAAGAGGAAAATCTTATTGCAAACGCCTCTAAAAACGAGCAAATCGTAAAGGACGCAACGGAAAGTAAAAATATCAATTCTCCTGAAAAAAATAACGATGTTACTGATTTCTCAAGTAAGAATGGCTTTGTAAAAACCGAGGAAAACTTAGGCAATCTCAAATCTCAGGAAGACTTTGTCAAACAAATAACACTGCCAGCAACGAAGACACTGAATCTGGAAAAAGAACTAAAAGAAACGGAAGAAAGTTCTAGAATACCTCAGCCAAATGTTCCTAATAAGGAGCCAAAAGTTTTCACCACGAAATCAACGGAAGGTAATAAACTATCCGAACAACTAAAGGCAAGAGAGTTCAACGATCTCAGGGAAGTATTGCTTCAAAATGTGCATAACTGGGATGAGAAAGGACAGTCAGAAAACTGTGAGATGGTGGCGTCGGTCAGTGAGATCGAGCTCATCCTCACAAAAGAGCTGGTTCGCAGATTCAAAAGCTGCAATACCGACGGCAAGCCTGACAGACCAATCTTCTACCACGATCACGAAAACGGCCATGCTCTCGTCTTTGTCAACAAAGACTTTTACATCGAACCGAACAGGAAAGATCTTCTCCGAGTGATTGGCTGCGGTCACTTCTTGTTGAGCTACTTCAGTGACGCAATCAGCCACTCCATTGAGGAGTGTCGGCAAGCGGACAATCTAGAATGGGCGGCTACATTTCTCACATCGGTCAGGTCAGACTGGGAAAAGTCTGTGTTGAGCAAGACGGCACAGTGCGATCCAGCAGTCGGCATCGGGAGCCATTTCAACGATTTGGCCAGTAAGTGGCTCGGGCTGAATGTGGAGCATCTGTCAGGAGCAGAGCTGCAGCATTGGTTGGACTTGAATGCCGTGAAGTTCATGTGCAGGACGATGTGCTTCAGTGACGCCAGTCAGGACCTAGCAGCGTCAAATCGGAATGCGTACAAGGAGTTTCTGTTCCTGCACATGGCGTGCATTGTCGATCATGAGGATCCGAAGAACATCGATCCTCTACTGTTGAAGCAGTTCAACCTGTTAAATAAAAAACTAGAAGCGACATCTTTACTGCGAACCTTGAAGCCTGCACCATCGTCATCCTCAGATCTGGAGCCTCACCTTCAAAATGATCAGTTAAATAAACTCTCTGCTGTTAAGGCTGACAGCCAAACGGAATGCTTGCACAAGAAGGCCACGCTAATAGCGGCGACACTACCATCCATGGCGTCCCAAATGAAAGACGCGGAAAATCAGTTGCCTAAGAAGACCATTGGATGGGGAAGAAGCGCGTCAAACGAACAGGTCTGGCAGGCGTGTGATGACTTCAAATCCACTGAATGGTTCGAGGCAAAGGACGGCAGGACGATGAAGGTGGCAGAGCAGCACTGGAAGCTGGGCTGCAAAGGATGTCCAGCAGACCTACAGGACAGGCAGCCAAGTAAAGACGAAAAGTCACCGCGTAGACGGAAATGCAAGTGGGTCACTATCAAGCGCACAGTTCTGGCTAAACGTTCGGTGAGCAAGGAGACAAAGACGGGCAGCGAGTCTCCAGCAAGCCATCGCCCCTGATCTCTGCATTGCGTTTCAGTTTGCTATATCTTGTCTAGACATTTACTTTTCAAGCTATTTGTTTAATTTTTGGAAATAAAAATGGCTCACAAAGGCTTGAACTGAAAATTACTTTAAGTATTTTTAAATGTTGAGTCTTACTATGATAAGGGCGCCCTTTTCATAACAGTAAAACGATTAAGTTATGAATAGCGGAATTAATTTTCGCAATCCATCATATAAATGACGCTTAGCACTTATTCTCAGCAGTGTCCACAGTAAAAACATTCTGCACAGCTTAGCAGAAGCATGTCCAGAACATAACAGCCCCAGGCCCACCTTTGAAGTTGATTAGACTGAATTAGCTTCGCTTGTAGAGAATAAATTGGCTAATTTGCAATCTAAGCAATTATTTTCATCCCCAAATAAGAGCGCTCAATCGCCATTCGCCAACATTTTAATGGTGCTCCTGTTTATTTGCGATTTAAATAAACTCAACACAGTTTAATGCGAATGCTCCAATCACACTACTTAAAGCTAAATTTTGAGCATATTTTAGGAAAAACAGAAAATTTGTAGTATTGATATATGGGTGAAGCCGCTGCAGCTACTTAAGTTGCCGTACGGATGCGCCTAAAGTGTGGCCTCGACTTAGAAGCTTAAGTCGAGCTAAAACTATATTATAGAGAGCTAATAAATCTAGATTCATTGCGTTGCTCAAGTTGGTCAATTGTTTAACAATGCAAGTTGATTTGCAAGTAGCATATAGAGAGTTTTGATAGTTATTGCAGAATAGTCGTGTACTCGTAAAAGAGCTGACCTCAGGAGATTGTGGAAAAGCAAGTAAGTGGATTTAAAAAGAATCAGGGAACATATAGCATCGAAAGGGCATGTGTATTGCAACTCAGAATATGAAGTGTGTGCATTGGATTCAGTATTATTCATGGTTTGAATTAATTAGTGGTGTGGCAAGCGACAAGCTACTGCCCCTTATTACACTAGCTAACCACGAAATACTGCAAAAATATCTGCAGGCAAACATGGTAGACCAGAAGTTACCCTTAATCGCCATATGATTTGTGCCTCCTTTCGTATTGTATACTACTATATAACAGGTTTCGCTAAAAAATAAAAAAGCCACAATAGAGAATCAAACATTCATTTTTTTCAATCCACGGTGTCTTGATTGATCCTTCAATTTATTTTCACTTGCCATAGCAACCAAATAGCATTAGTTGGTAAAAACGATGTAAATTCGGTCGCGTCTGAGCTCTTACAAAGCCATCAATCATTGCCAATGATAATCCATCAGAATCAACGCAGCCTTCTCGCCTCCCGCTCAGACTCCAGCAGAGTCAGGATGTCGCCCTCGCGAACCGGGCCTTTCACATTGCGAATAATTGACCGGCTGCTTTCGTCCAAGAATTCTACGCGAACCTGGGTGCACTGGCCCTGCGAACCGGTGCGACCAATCACCTTGGTGACGCGAGCTAAACGGGGCTGGCCAGCCTTGGAGTCCATTGCGCTCGCTGCTTTAGTTGGGCTGAAATATAATTGGATAGTTTTGCCAAGTTTTGCCAGTTTTTCAATTCTATACAAGATTCATGGAATCTTCAAAGTCACTTTTTGAATCAATTAAAATTTGATTCAGTAGAATTCTGGAGGAGGAACTTTGCCAATCTTGTATAGATTGTAGAGTTTGCAGAGTTAAGCTTTATCTCATTGCCCAAGCAACTTTAGTTCTATCAGTTACTTTCCTTTGGTATATCCAGTTTTCTGAAGCACAAGGAGCACTGCAGCTTATCTAGCTCATCCCTGAGCAATTTGATACTCTCTAGAGATAAATTTGATTAGATGGTCTTTAAGCAATACATCAATTAAGAAGTTGACTTGCACTTAATTTGAATTAAAATAATGTAGTGCTACTTGTATCCCATTTTTGTGAATGGTAAGTGAATTGAACATTAAAGACAAAATGTCAAATCAACATTTTAAAAGATTATTTATAGAACCAAGCAATTTTCTAAGTTTTTTTGCTTTTCTATCTTAGTGACTTAGCTATATAAACTACAGGTTGTATCTTTTTCTATTAGACAACAGGGCCACTGTCCATATTTTCAAAAACAACATTTAAATCTTCCCTTACATATAAATATATATTGAGTATACATTTGAAAGTTTTGGTTTTTTGGACTTTAAGATTTAAATCTAGCTTTCGGACAACTTTAACAAGTTTAAAGTTTATGCAATTTTTTAAGGATTGGGATTGGGATCCTTAAATAATAATGGAAATTGGAAAATATAGTGACCTAATGAAAACAGTAGGATGTATTAAGAAATTTTTTAAATCCTTGACTAATAAACTTGAGAAACTATTTCTAAAAACATAAAAATGCATTAAAAACAAATAAAACAATATTTATACTGACATTTGCAAAAAGGACAAATTTAAACTAAATTGAACCAGGCACTAAAAAGAAAATTCTAATATAAAAAATCAAATAATAATTCGAACAAGTAATACTTTAAACCTAATGTTAAATAACTATTTTACCAATAGCTATAATTTTGCTACATTGACACAGAAAATTCGAGGCCTAGCTGGCTATATAATATAGCTAGTAATAGTAACAGCAGCCATGCATAATAGTGAATAAAATATGTAATAAAACTAAACTAAAGTTTAATAGACTTAGCTCAATTTATTGGTCTTAGAAAAGTAATTCTTGATATCGCCATAAATTTAAATAGTTTTCAAAAAATTAGGCTAAAATTCGATTAACAGTACTGAGTGAAGGGAAGGGAGGTTTTTGCGGAAAAATAAAGTAACTTGATCGAAAAATCGAAGCCATGACATAGAAAGGAAATTATAATTTCATCATATTATATTATTATTCCACATAAGTTAATTACGACTGCAATAAAAATTAAGTCAGTGCAACAAAGTTTCATTTGGAATTCAACCGCTGTATTAATTTTTTATTGAAACAAATGGCGAAAATGATTGTTTTAAATTTGTACGCAGCTGTGTATTTAACAAAAGTTGATATTATTTACTGTAATAAAAATAAAATGCGTTGTTATCAACGGTTTAAAAGACATTTTGTATGCATATAAATTTTCTTTTATGCTTACGGCACACTTTATGATAAAAGTTTTTGTTTGTACCTAAAATTTTAATATGCTTCTAATCTTCATTCTGTCAAAGTTATTTGAGCCTACAGCATGACATTATTTGTTCATCTTTTCTAAAACGTCCGTACAAATAGCAAAGTTACAAAATTGTTGACACCAAATAGTTTTGAACTATAAAACTATACAGTGCTGATCTTCTAGCTGATCTAATATTAAACAATTTGAAGGATATAAAATCATTTTGCGATTGCACTTGTACAAAAAATTTATTGGATAAATGAAGAGCTGTGCTTCTGAAAGAATGGCTCTCCATTCTTATAATTTTGAATAGTCATTTTCTTAGAGTGGGATAAATTCAGCAAATTTTCGCAATAGGATATCTTTTAGGATGGTCTGATCTGATTTATAGATATTATCGTATCCTTGATTCGTGTACTATTTTATAGACTTGCAATGTCATTTATTCTTAAGACAATTTTTTATTAAATATTGAATAATGAAGAGAAGAATGTTCTTTAAACATAGATATAAATTTTTCTGTATTAATTGCCGTATTGTAAGGTATATCTTTGTAACAAAATTATGAATCGATTTCGAATATGAATCAGTCACCTTTTTCTTGTTCTAATTGGATAAGAAACTGAATGCTATATTTCATGATGCAAATTTCCTAAAAATTATTTTTTGTTTTCAAAACAACAATTCTCTTACAGATACGTCTACAAAATGCCAAGCAAAGATATCAAGATACCAGGCAGTCTACACTCTGACCAGTAGGTTTAAATTCCATTCTCTGCCGTCGCAAAAATCTAAATTACGAGCGTAAAATAAAACCTACAAATTCGCATGACAGATACCCGGAGGATAAAAGCGACAACTACGACGACAGCAGCGACGTCTCGGACCCGGAGGAAACCGGGCCAGAAGAACAAGGCGCCGACGGCAACAACAACAGCAGTCCGAGCCACCCTGGCTACGAGGATTTCACCACGGACTCCGACGAGTACCAGTCCGACCTCGACCCGGATGTTCCACGCCATCCGGACGCGTCCACCGATATCGCAGCCACGCCAACTGCCGCCGCTGAAGGCACCACGCGCAGGAGACGGACTCGTCGGCGACGAAGGCAAAAAGAACGTGATGAAGATGACGATGACAGCTACGAGACGTCGAGGCTGCAGTCGCAGGCGCCGCCCGACGAGCTGCTGGAGCGGGCCAAGCGTCTATCAGCGAAGTTTGCCGCCAGACGCCAGTGGAACAACGCAATGCGACAGCTGGTCAGGCAGACGGCCCTGTGCGTACTGGTGTACGGCCCGCAGCATTTTAAGTACGCGGAGGCGTACACAGAGCTGGCTAGAGGCTACCTGGATTACAAGGGGCCAAGTGAGAAGTATTGAATATGCGATGCCCTTTTAGGAACAAAGCTCGATAATTATTTAATGGAATACAAATACCTTTCGGATATCTGGATTCCTTATTTTGTTAAAGTCTGTTAGGCAGCAAATATTTAGTGTGATGGTTTTTTCCACTTTTTCTGTGCCTTTATAAATGAGAAATTTCATAGCGCCCCACCCCAAATCCATGTGCAAGGCTTCGCTCTGCAAGCAGAAGAGCACGCGGAACACGCCAAGAACATCCTGCTAGGCCAGCAGCAGGAATCAGTGGACCTAGGAGGCGCAGTCGGCAACGTTGACGACATTGCCAACAGCATTGCCGGCTCCGAGCTCACCCGACTGGAGTTCCTGAAGGTCGGCTTAGTCACCTATCACACTCTTGGTCGGGCTCAGTCTTTGTTGAAAAAGTTTCCCGACGCCGAACAGAGTCTGATCAAAGCAGAAAAGATAGTGCAAGAATTTTCTAAACTGTCTATCGTGAAGTACGACTTTCTGTTGGAGGCCAAGCTGAAAATCTGGACTTCGTTGGCCAAGTGAGCTTCGAAATTGGGACACTTACTGGGACAATTTTTTAGAATTTATTCGTATTCTTTATTTGTAGCAATCATGATTTGTTGGACAGCATTCTGAACCCGTTAGACAGCATTCTGATTTCTGAACCAGTTAGACAGCATTCTGAACCAGTTAGACAGCATTCTGAAACTGTTAAACAACATTCTGAACCTGTTAGACAGCATTCTGAACCAGTTAGACAGCATTCTGAACCAGTTAGACAGCATTCTAAAACAGTTATACAGCCTTCTGAACCAGTTAGACAGCATTCTGAACCTGTTAGACAGCATTCTGAACCAGTTAGACAACATTAGGAAGAGTTTCAACAATCGGCCTGAAAACCGCCGCAGGATAAACGCCAAACTGAACAAGCCGATGGCCTCGGTGTCCTACTACGAACAGGCCATCGCCGCCTGCGAGAAGCGCTACGGCAAGGGCGCTCGGGAGCTGGTGCCCCTCTACCAGGGCGTTGGCGCCACTGAGCAGGCCAGGCCGGAGTTTCCCAATCACGAGAAGGCCATTGAAATGTACTTGAAGGCGCACGAAATTGCTACTGCTCAGTGAGTAGTCTGTTTTGATCATTGATCATTCAGGGTCAGGATGATGGTGAAGCTGCAGAGAAGGGTCGGGATGATGGTGAAGCTGCAGAGAAGGGTCGGGATGATGTTGAAGCTGGAGAGAAGGGTCGGGATGATGGTGAAGCTGCAGAGAAGGGTCGGGATGATGTTGAAGCTGGAGAGAAGGGTCGGGATGATGGTGAAGCTGCAGAGAAGGGTCGGGATGATGGTGAAGCTGCAGAGAAGGGTCGGGATGATGGGAAAGCTGCACAGAGAACGGTCGGGATGATGGGAAAGCTGCACAGAGAACGGTCGGGATGATGGTGAAGCTGCAGAGAAGGGTCGGGATGATGGGAAAGCTGCACAGAGAAGGGTCGGGATGATGGTGAAGCTGCAGAGAAGGGTCGGGATGATGGGAAAGCTGCACAGAGAAGGGTCGGGATGATGGTGAAGCTGCAGAGAATGGTCGGGATGATGGTGAAGCTGCAGAGAAGGATCGGGATGATGGTGAAGCTGCAGAGAATGGTCGGGATGATGGTGAAGCTGCAGAGAAGGATCGGGATGATGGTGAAGCTGCAGAGAAGGATAGGGATGATGGTGAAGCTGCAGAGAATGGTCGGGATGATGGTGAAGCTGCAGAGAAGGATCGGGATGATGGTGAAGCTGCAGAGAATGGTCGGGATGATGGTGAAGCTGCAGAGAATGGTCGGGATGATGGTGAAGCTGCAGAGAAAAGAATCGGGATGATGGTGAAGCTGCAGAGAAGGATCGGGATGATGGTGAAGCTGCAGAGAATGGTCGGGATGATGGTGAAGCTGCAGAGAAGGGTCGGGATGATGGTGAAGCTGCAGAGAAAAGAATCGGGATGATGGTGAAGCTGCAGAGAATGGTCGGGATGATGGTGAAGCTGCAGAGAAGGGTCGGGATGATGGTGAAGCTGCAGAGAAAAGAATCGGGATGATGGTGAAGCTGCAGAGAAGGATCGGGATGATGGTGAAGCTGCAGAGAATGGTCGGGATGATGGTGAAGCTGCAGAGAAAAGAATCGGGATGATAGAAAGGCTTAAGTTGATAGCCTTAAGAAAGATTTGGATGATGCAGGAGCTGCAGAGTGAAAAACAAAGGAAAGTATCGACCTTCATTGAACCTGCAGCGCCAAAGGCGACTTCACGGAAGAAGCTGCGGGCACAGCGCGCTCACTAGCCACAGCCTATGCCAAATGCGGCGACGCTGCCGCTCAGGCCTCGGCCGAGAGCTACATGCAGGAGTGCCTGACCGCCTACCTGCAGCTGCACGGCCCGGAGCACCCGATGGTGTGCGAGGCCCAGGACGAGCTGGCCAAACTGCTCATCAAAGCCGACAAAGTTGACGAGGGCGGCCGCATGTTGCAGGAGAATGTCAAGGTTAAAGCCAGGGTGCACGGCGACTTTTCCGTCCAAGTGTTGGACTCCTACAGGCTGTTGGGGTCGCTCTGGCTCAGCCAGGGCCGGCTAGAAAAAGCCCTGCAGGATCTGCAGCGGGCGTTCGACATCGCCGAGGTGCTGCACGGGCCCGGGTGCAGGATCTGTCGGGAGCTGCAGCCCACCATCAACACTGTGCTCAAGTGAGTGAGACGTTCAATGCATTAAATATGGGATGGTCTCCTGTTTTGACTTTGTTGGGCAAGGATGGTTCCCTCTTTATCAAAGCTCGGCGACCTTGGCTTGTAGCTTTAGCGCCCTAGGCTATTGCAGCTCCGGTGCCCCCTAGCCAGTTGTCTTGGCGCCCCCTAAAAAGTAAGATTGGCGCCCCTTAGCAAGTAAGATTGGCGCCCCTTAGCAAGCAAGATTGGCGCCCCCTAGCAAATAAGATTGGCGCCCCCCTAGCAAGCACGATTGGCGCCCCCTAGCAACTAAGATTGGGGCCCCCTAGCAAGCACGATTGGAGCCCCCTAGCAAGTAAGATTGGCACCCCCTAGCAAGTAAGATTGGCGCCCCCTAGCAACTAAGATTGGCGCCCCCTAGCCAGTGAGATTAGCGCCCCCTAGCAAGAAAGATTGGCGCGCCCTAGCCAGTGACATTGGCGCCCCCTAGCAAGTAAGGTTGGCGCCTCCTTGCAAGTAAGATTGGCGCCCCCCTAGCAAGCAAGATTGGCGCCCCCCTAGCAAGTAAGATTGGCGCCCCCCTAGCAAGCAAGATTGGCGCCCCCCTAGCAAGCAAGATTGGCGCCCCCCCCCTTGCAAGCAATATTGGCGCCCCCCCTAGCAACTAAGATTGGCGCCCCCTAGCAAGTAAGGTTGGCGCCTCCTTGCAAGTAAGATTTGCGCCCCCCTAGCAAGCAAGATTGGCGCCCCCTAGCAAGTAAGATTGGCGCCCCCCTAGCAAGTAAGATTGGCGCCCCCTAGCCAGTGAGATTTGCGCCCCCTAGCAAGCAAGATTGGCGCCCCCTAGCAAGCAAGATTGGTGCCCCCTAGCAAGTAAGATAGGCGCCCCCCTAGCAAGCACGATTAGCGCCCTCTAGCAACTAAGATTGGCGCCCCCTAGCAAGAAAGATTGGCGCCTCCTTGCAAGTAAGATTGGCGCCCCCCTTAGCAAGTAAGATTGGCGCCCCCCTAGCAAGCACGATTGGCGCCCCTAGCAACTAAGATTGGCGCCCCCTAGCAAGCAAGATTGCCGCCCCCTAGCCAGTAAGATTGGCGCCCCCTAGCAAGCAAGATTGGCGCCCCCTAGCAAGTAAGATTGGCGCCCCCCCCCCTAGCAAGCACGATTGGCGCCCCCTAGCAACTAAGATTGGCGCCCCCTAGCAAGTAAGATTGGCGCCCCCTAGCAAGAAAGATTGGCGCCCCCCCTAGCAACTAAGATTGGCGCCCCCTAGCAAGTAAGATTGGCGCCCCCTAGCAAGTAAGATTAGCGCCCCCTAGCAAGTAAGATTGGCGCCCCCCTAGCAACGAAGATTGGCGCCCCCTAGCAACTAAGATTGGCGCCCCCTAGCAAGTAAGATTGGCGCCCCCTAGCCAGTGAGATTAACGCCCCCTAGCAAGCAAGATTGGCACCCCCCCTAGCAACTAAGATTGGCGCCCCCTAGCAAGTAAGATTTGCGCCCCTTAGCAAGTAAGATTGGCGCCCCCCTAGCAAGCACGATTGGCGCCCCCTAGCAACTAAGATTGGGGCCCCCTAGCAAGCACGATTGGCGCCCCCTAGCAAGTAAGATTGGCGCCCCCTAGCAAGTAAGATTGGCGCCCCCTAGCAAGTAAGATAGGCGCCCCCTAGCCACAGAGATTAGCGCCCCCTAGCAAGAAAGATTGGCGCGCCCTAGCCAGTGACATTGGCGCCTCCTTGCAAGTAAGATTGGCGCCCCCCTTAGCAAGTAAGATTGGCGCCCCCCTAGCAAGCACGATTGGCGCCCCTAGCAACTAAGATTGGCGCCCCCTAGCAAGCAAGATTGGCGCCCCCTAGCCAGTAAGATTGGCGCCCCCTAGCAAGCAAGATTGGCGCCCCCTAGCAAGTAAGATTGGCGCCCCCCCCCTCCCCTAGCAAGCACGATTGGCGCCCCCTAGCAACTAAGATTGGCGCCCCCTAGCAAGTAAGATTGGCGCCCTCTAGCAAGCAAGATTGGCGCCCCCCCTAGCAACTAAGATTGGCGCCCCCTAGCAAGTAAGATTGGCGCCCCCTAGCAAGTAAGATTTGCGCCCCTTAGCAAGTAAGATTGGCGCCCCCCTAGCAAGCACGATTGGCGCCCCCTAGCAACTAAGATTGGGGCCCCCTAGCAAGCACGATTGGCGCCCCCTAGCAAGTAAGATTGGCGCCCCCTAGCAAGTAAGATTGGCGCCCCCTAGCAAGTAAGATAGGCACCCCCTAGCCAGTGAGATTAGCGCCCCCTAGCAAGAAAGATTGGCGCGCCCTAGCCAGTGACATTGGCGCCCCCTAGCAAGTAAGGTTGGCGCCTCCTTGCAAGTAAGATTGGCGCCCCCCTAGCAAGCAAGATTGGCGCCCCCCCCCTTGCAAGCAAGATTGGCGCCCCCCCCTAGCAACTAAGATTGGCGCCCCTAGCAAGTAAGATGGGCGCCCCCTAGCAAGTAAGATTGGCGCCCCCTAGCAAGTAAGATAGGCGCCCCCTAGCCAGTGAGATTAGCGCCCCCTAGCAAGAAAGATTGGCGCGCCCTAGCCAGTGACATTGGCGCCCCCTAGCAAGTAAGGTTGGCGCCTCCTTGCAAGTAAGATTGGCGCCCCCCTAGCAAGCAAGATTGGCGCCCCCCTAGCAAGTAAGATTGGCGCCCCCCTAGCAAGTAAGATTGGCGCCCCCTAGCAAGCAAGATTGGCGCCCCTTAGCAAGTAAGATTGGCGCCCCCTAGCAAGTAAGATTGGCGCCCCCTAGCAAGTAAGATTGGCGCCCCCTAGCAAGTAATATTGGCGCCCCCTAGCCAGTGAGATTTGCGCCCCCTAGCAAGCAAGATTGGCGCCCCCTAGCAACTAAGATTGGCGCCCCCTAGCCAGTGAGATTAACGCCCCCTAGCAAGCAAGATTGGCGCCCCCCCTAGCAACTAAGATTGGCGCCCCCTAGCAAGTAAGATTTGCGCCCCTTAGCAAGTAAGATTAGCGCCCCCTAGCAAGTAAGATTGGCGCCCCCTAGCAAGTAAGATTGGCGCCCCCTAGCAAGTGAGATTGGCGCCCACTAGCAAGTAAGATTGGCGCTTCCCTAGCAAGCACGATTAGCGCCCTCTAGCAACTAAGATAGGCGCCCCCCTAGCAAGCACGATTAGCGCCCTCTAGCAACTAAGATTGGCGCCCCCTAGCAAGAAAGATTGGCGCCTCCTTGCAAGTAAGATTGGCGCCCCCCTTAGCAAGTAAGATTGGCGCCCCCCTAGCAAGCACGATTGGCGCCCCTAGCAACTAAGATTGGCGCCCCCTAGCAAGCAAGATTGCCGCCCCCTAGCCAGTAAGATTGGCGCCCCCTAGCAAGCAAGATTGGCGCCCCCTAGCAAGTAAGATTGGCGCCCCCCCCCCCCTAGCAAGCACGATTGGCGCCCCCTAGCAACTAAGATTGGCGCCCCCTAGCAAGTAAGATTGGCGCCCCCTAGCAAGAAAGATTGGCGCCCCCCTAGCAACTAAGATTGGCGCCCCCTAGCAAGTAAGATTGGCGCCCCCTAGCAAGTAAGATTTGCGCCCCTTAGCAAGTAAGATTGGCGCCCCCCTAGCAAGCACGATTGGCGCCCCCTAGCAACTAAGATTGGGGCCCCCTAGCAAGCACGATTGGCGCCCCCTAGCAAGTAAGATTGGACGCCCCCTAGCAAGTAAGATTGGCGCCCCCCTAGCAAGTAAGATAGGCACCCCCTAGCCAGTGAGATTAGCGCCCCCCCTAGCAACTAAGATTGGCGCCCCCCTAGCAAGTAAGATTTGCGCCCCTTAGCAAGTAAGATTGGCGCCCCCCTAGCAAGTAAGATTGGCGCCCCCTAGCAAGTAAGATTGGCGCCCCCTAGCAAGTAAGATAGGCGCCCCTAGCCAGTGAGATTAGCGTCCCCTAGCAAGAAAGATTGGCGCGCCCTAGCCAGTGACATTGGCGCCCCTTAGCAAGTAAGATTAGCGCCCCCTAGCAAGTAAGATTGGCGCCCCCTAGCAAGTAAGATTGGCGCCCCCTAGCAAGCAAGATTGGCGCCCCCCTAGCAAGTAGATTTGGCCCCCCCCCCCTAGCACCTAGATTGGCGCCCCCTAGCAAGCAAGATTGGCGCCCCTTAGCAAGTAAGATTGGCGCCCCCTAGCAAGTAAGATTGGCGCCCCCTAGCAAGTAATATTGGCGCCCCCTAGCCAGTGAGATTTGCGCCCCCTAGCAAGCAAGATTGGCGCCCCCTAGCAACTAAGATTGGCGCCCCCTAGCCAGTGAGATTAACGCCCCCTAGCAAGCAAGATTGGCGCCCCCCCTAGCAACTAAGATTGGCGCCCCCTAGCAAGTAAGATTTGCGCCCCTTAGCAAGTAAGATTAGCGCCCCCTAGCAAGTAAGATTGGCGCCCCCTAGCAAGTAAGATTGGCGCCCCCTAGCAAGTGAGATTGGCGCCCACTAGCAAGTAAGATTGGCGCTTCCCTAGCAAGCACGATTAGCGCCCTCTAGCAACTAAGATAGGCGCCCCCCTAGCAAGCACGATTAGCGCCCTCTAGCAACTAAGATTGGCGCCCCCTAGCAAGAAAGATTGGCGCCTTTTTGCAAGTAAGATTGGCGCCCCCCTTAGCAAGTAAGATTGGCGCCCCCCTAGCAAGCACGATTGGCGCCCCTAGCAACTAAGATTGGCGCCCCCTAGCAAGCAAGATTGGCGCCCCCTAGCCAGTAAGATTGGCGCCCCCTAGCAAGCAAGATTGGCGCCCCTTAGCAAGTAAGATTGGCGCCCCCTAGCAAGTAAGATTGGCGCCCCCTAGCCAGTGAGATTTGCGCCCCCTAGCAAGCAAGATTGGCGCCCCCTAGCAAGAAAGATTGGCGCCCCCCTAGCAACTAAGATTGGCGCCCCCTAGCAAGTAAGATTGGCGCCCCCTAGCAAGTAAGATTAGCGCCCCCTAGCAAGTAAGATTGGCGCCCCCCTAGCAACGAAGATTGGCGCCCCCTAGCAACTAAGATTGGCGCCCCCTAGCAAGTAAGATTGGCGCCCCCTAGCCAGTGAGATTAACGCCCCCTAGCAAGCAAGATTGGCGCCCCCCCTAGCAACTAAGATTGGCGCCCCCTAGCAAGTAAGATTTGCGCCCCTTAGCAAGTAAGATTGGCGCCCCCCTAGCAAGTAAGATTGGCGCCCCCTAGCAAGTAAGATTGGCGCCCCCTAGCAAGTAAGATAGGCGCCCCCTAGCCAGTGAGATTAGCGTCCCCTAGCAAGAAAGATTGGCGCGCCCTAGCCAGTGACATTGGCGCCCCTTAGCAAGTAAGATTAGCGCCCCCTAGCAAGTAAGATTGGCGCCCCCTAGCAAGTAAGATTGGCGCCCCCTAGCAAGCAAGATTGGCGCCCCCCTAGCAAGTAAGATTGGCCCCCCCCCCTAGCACCTAAGATTGGCGCCCCCTAGCAAGCAAGATTGGCGCCCCTTAGCAAGTAAGATTGGCGCCCCCTAGCAAGTAAGATTGGCGCCCCCTAGCCAGTGAGATTTGCGCCCCCTAGCAAGCAAGATTGGCGCCCCCTAGCAAGTAAGATTGGCGCCCCCTAGCAAGTAAGATAGGCGCCCCCCTAGCAAGCACGATTAGCGCCCTCTAGCAACTAAGATTGGCGCCCCCTAGCAAGAAAGATTGGCGCCTCCTTGCAAGTAAGATTGGCGCCCCCCTTAGCAAGTAAGATTGGCGCCCCCCTAGCAAGCACGATTGGCGCCCCTAGCAACTAAGATTGGCGCCCCCTAGCAAGCAAGATTGCCGCCCCCTAGCCAGTAAGATTGGCGCCCCCTAGCAAGCAAGATTGGCGCCCCCTAGCAAGTAAGATTGGCCCCCCCCCCCCTAGCAAGCACGATTGGCGCCCCCTAGCAACTAAGATTGGCGCCCCCTAGCAAGTAAGATTGGCGCCCCCTAGCAAGAAAGATTGGCGCCCCCCCTAGCAACTAAGATTGGCGCCCCCTAGCAAGTAAGATTGGCGCCCCCTAGCAAGTAAGATTGGCGCCCCCTAGCAAGTAAGATTGGCGCCCCCCTAGCAACGAAGATTGGCGCCCCCTAGCAACTAAGATTGGCGCCCCCTAGCAAGTAAGATTGGCGCCCCCTAGCCAGTGAGATAAACGCCCCCTAGCAAGCAAGATTGGCGCCCTCCCTAGCAACTAAGATTGGCGCCCCCTAGCAAGTAAGATTTGCGCCCCTTAGCAAGTAAGATTGGCGCCCCCCTAGCAAGCACGATTGGCGCCCCCTAGCAACTAAGATTGGGGCCCCCTAGCAAGCACGATTGGCGCCCCCTAGCCAGTGACATTGGCGCCTCCTTGCAAGTAAGATTGGCGCCCCCCTTAGCAAGTAAGATTGGCGCCCCCCTAGCAAGCACGATTGGCGCCCCTAGCAACTAAGATTGGCGCCCCCTAGCAAGCAAGATTGGCGCCCCCTAGCCAGTAAGATTGGCGCCCCCTAGCAAGCAAGATTGGCGCCCCCTAGCAAGTAAGATTGGCGCCCCCCCCCCCTAGCAAGCACGATTGGCGCCCCCTAGCAACTAAGATTGGCGCCCCCTAGCAAGTAAGATTGGCGCCCTCTAGCAAGCAAGATTGGCGCCCCCCCTAGCAACTAAGATTGGCGCCCCCTAGCAAGTAAGATTGGCGCCCCCTAGCAAGTAAGATTAGCGCCCCCTAGCAAGAAAGATTGGCGCGCCCTAGCCAGTGACATTGGCGCCCCCTAGCAAGTAAGGTTGGCGCCTCCTTGCAAGTAAGATTGGCGCCCCCCTAGCAAGCAAGATTGGCGCCCCCCCCCCCTTGCAAGCAAGATTGGCGCCCCCCCCTAGCAACTAAGATTGGCGCCCCTAGCAAGTAAGATGGGCGCCCCCTAGCAAGTAAGATTGGCGCCCCCTAGCAAGTAAGATAGGCGCCCCCTAGCCATTGAGATTAGCGCCCCCTAGCAAGAAAGATTGGCGCGCCCTAGCCAGTGACATTGGCGCCCCCTAGCAAGTAAGGTTGGCGCCTCCTTGCAAGTAAGATTGGCGCCCCCCTAGCAAGCAAGTTTGGCGCCCCCCTAGCAAGTAAGATTGGCGCCCCCCTAGCAAGTAAGATTGGCGCCCCCTAGCAAGCAAGATTGGCGCCCCTTAGCAAGTAAGATTGGCGCCCCCTAGCAAGTAAGATTGGCGCCCCCTAGCAAGTAAGATTGGCGCCCCCTAGCAAGTAAGATTGGCGCCCCCTAGCCAGTGAGATTTGCGCCCCCTAGCAAGCAAGATTGGCGCCCCCTAGCAAGTAAGATTGGCGCCCCCTAGCCAGTGAGATTAACGCCCCCTAGCAAGCAAGATTGGCGCCCCCCCTAGCAACTAAGATTGGCGCCCCCTAGCAAGTAAGATTTGCGCCCCTTAGCAAGTAAGATTAGCGCCCCCTAGCAAGTAAGATTGGCGCCCCCTAGCAAGTAAGATTGGCGCCCCCTAGCAAGTGAGATTGGCGCCCACTAGCAAGTAAGATTGGCGCTTCCCTAGCAAGCACGATTAGCGCCCTCTAGCAACTAAGATTGGCGCCCCCTAGCAAGTAAGATTGGCGCCTCCTTGCAAGTAAGATTGGCGCCCCCCTTAGCAAGTAAGATTGGCGCCCCCCTAGCAAGCAAGATTGCGCCCCCCCTAGCAACTAAGATTGGCGCCCCCTAGCAAGCAAGATTGGCGCCCCTTAGCAAGTAAGATTGGCGCCCCCTAGCAAGTAAGATTGGCGCCCCCTAGCAAGTAAGATCGGCGCCATCTCCAACGCACCCAAACCACCCAAACTAATCCCCAAACAATCAACGCACAGACACCCCAGCATGGAGGGCAAACAGGCCGGCTACGAGATGAAGAATCGGCCCAGATTTAACGGCATCGTGGCGCGTAGCAGCAAACCAGCTAGCGGCGGTGCTTCATCAGCTGGGCCGACTGGAGTGTTTAATTGATTGACTAAACATTGCGTTCAGCGCTGCTGGAAAACTTTAATTTATTTTATCTGTATTAATTCTTTATATTTAAATAAGAGTTAACTTTCGTATGAATTTCAGCAAATTTTTCTTACTGACCTCTGTCAAGACTGCTAATAGTACCAAATATATTAATTATGTTAAATCTATACATAAATTACTCAATCTGTCATTTGTTTGATTTTAAATTATTTTTTAAATTACTCAGTCATCAAAACGGCAGGTATTGTTAAGAAATCAAAATTTTAACTAAATCATAACGATATTTCCTGTTGTATATTTATAAATATCTGATTACTACATAATATATTTCAATAGTAACAAAAAACAAAACAATTGTAAAATGCATTATAAACTAGATTGTACGTCGCACATATTGCTAAACAGTTGACTGGATTTTTATTTTATGAAATTAACTGGAGTCTAGGCACCATAAAAGCACAGCCATGCACTGAACCTGCAAACACCCACGTGTTCATGTCTTGATGATAATGACGTTTGTCGCCATGGCAACACGCAAGCGGCCAAGTCTATAGTACTTCAATGTCGCACTGAAAAGAAAAATCATGTGAATAAATATAGAATACAGTTGATCAATACGGTAAATATCGATGAGATATTAGAAACTCTTAAACTTAATGATCCGCTACATAAAAATATAGCTAATTATCTATTATTGAAATATAAATTGATAACAGACAATTTAGGAGAAGTCAGACTCGGCCTTTTTATGTCACAAGAATCAAGAGCTTTTATTAACCCGACAATCTATTCCTTCATCCGTTAAAGAGAGATTCAAAAACCATATTTAATAATACAGTTCAAACCTCAATCTTCAACAAATGAAAAATATGAACAGGTCGAAGTGACAATAAAGCTCGATCCTTCGAATTCGCCTTTAAATTCTGCATCACTCTTCTCCTGATTACTAGCTATTTGATCAATGCGTAAACTCCTCTGGAAAGGGATTGTAGCCTAAGTGGTTAGGGCGCCTGCCCCAAAGTGGGGAGCTAGGCACTTAATCGAGTCTTAGATTGGGTACCAGTTTGAGCTGGGTAAATTTAGAGTGGGTGCTGCGGCCCCTCCAGCCCGTCAGGACTGAGCAGCTGTACGCAGCACTCAGATCCGTATAGGCCCATTGGCTGTACATTTGGGTCGAAAGGTTGGGTGACTCAGATTTTTTCCTAACTACTGCACAAGAAAATACGAAGCCAAAGATTTTCAACATAATATAAGCCTTTATTTAAACTGTATAGTTAGACTTTTATAGAAAAAATAAACAAAATATTGACGAGAACAATAGTTTTACCATATTATTGAAGTAAATAATACAAAAAAGTGTACAGGTGCAAATCTGATTTGGAAGCAAAACAAATTTCAGACTAAAAGAACAACGAATGTCAGATCATTTTTTGTGCTAAAAAGTGCACGAGGATGTACTTTTATTGAATCGAAGCAATAAAAAATCTATGGAAACTTTGAATTTGAATCTAATGGGGAAAATGTATTAAAAAAACGAACATGAAATGTACAGATCAAAACTTTCAATACGTATGACAAAATTCTCAAATTTATACAGAATGGTACGGTAGGTAGTTTCCATACTTTTGTTAAAAAAATAAATAAAGCACAAAATCAATAATAAAAGGCACCTTTAGTTTGGTTCATAAAATAAAAATAGAGAAAGACCAGATTAACGAAAGCAAAAAATAATTGGTGAACATTGTATGCCTGACTGCTGAATAAGGGCTACCAGGTATTAATAATAGATTGATAATATATTGAGCATAAAATGAGGAATACTTCAGTCAGTATTACAGAGAAGACTAGCTTCCCAACATTGACTAAATGACTTACCACGTGTACGTGTACAAGGAACACGTGAGTACAAAACTGGATATCACACAAGTCAGAAATATGTGCATGTCTATAATCTGATTACAAATAAATTTAAAGAGAACAAGACTACTAAAAATGAGAAAACTAATCATTCATAAAAAATCTCGTAAATTGACATGCAAAAACTGTCCATTTAAAACCTACTAAATAACAATATGACATCTTTGAGCAACAATTAGACATCTATTCATGAGATGAACAGTCACATGTCAATGAAACAAAAAACACTGGACTAACCATTAGATACAACTGTAAAGTCATTAAAAAAACAACCAACAGTGACAATAGCCATCTATGAGACAACATTCGAAAATATATAGAAGAAAGCAGTCAGATATATCAGACACTCAGACATCTTGAAGATAACCCTGAGGCATCCTGAAAACGACATTCGGACATCTTGAAAACGACTTGAGACATCTAGAAGACGACAAGTCAGGAATCTAGAAGACAGCAAGTCAGACATCTATAAGACAACAAGTCAGGCATCTAGAAGACAGCAAGTCAGACATCTATAAGACAACAAGTCAGGCATCTAGAAGACAGCAAGTCAGACATCTATAAGACAACAAGTCAGACATCTATAAGACAACAAGTCAGGCATCTAGAAGACAACAAGTCAGACATCTATAAGACAACAAGTCAGACATCTATAAGACAACAAGTCAGACATCTAGAAGACAACAAGTCAGACATCTAGAAGACGACAAGTCAGAAATCTAGAAGACAACAAGTCGTACATCCTAAAAGACAACAAGTCAGACATCTAGAAGACGACAGACGGATATCTAGAAGATGCGAGCTTCAAACCCAGTTAAACTAGGAGTAATGCCACACAATGCCAGCAGCGCAAACATGTCCCATAGCAGCACTAGGACGTTGACCCCGAATCTGATGATGTCTCCCCAGCAGCCTAGCACTAGAGCAATTGCTACTGTCAATCATTGTCAAAGTGTCATGATTGCCAACGGCCAATCCGGCCGTCTCATTGACGGCAGCCAGCAGCCAATGGGGCAGGGCGCCCTCAGCAGAATCCCGTTGCCATTTCTCATCCAGATAGCGCACAGCCGCCTGATAGACCTGGTGAAATTTGGTGAAGCTGGCAATGCCGAAGTCCTGCACAGGCGGGGTCAGGTACCAGCACCAGCTAGCGGCGCGCAGTCGCTGCTTAGTGACTCGCATATTAGACGTGATACTGGCTAATCGCATCTGCACGTCAATCAGTCTGGGATAGCGGCCGCGCGGGCTAAGCAGAGCCGCAAAGCCGGACAACGAATCGCCATAGACGCGAAACCGACCCGGTTCGAGTCGGTTGCTATCCGAAATATCTACGGCCACGATTTTATTAGCTACGCCGTCGGCTGTACGAGAGCGCAACACATCAACTGGCAGATTGTTGACAAAGCAACCGTCAACTAGACAGTCGCGACCGTCGTCGGACCAGACAGGCGGCAGCAGCACCGGGTAGGACATGCTGGCTCGGACGGCTTTCCACAACAGGCCGCGATTTAGTATGCGTATTCGCCTGCTGCGGAGCTCGGTGGCTATGATGTAACAGGGCAGCCAGAGATCTTCGATGCCTCGCTTGGCGTCGAAGCATTCCGCTAGCAGGCGGTTTAACAATCCGCCGCGAAATAGCGACACCAACGGCAGGGTGACGTCCAGAGCTTGGCTGGACTTTCTACTGGCATCGAAGAACAAACGTTTGACAGTTTGTTGAACAAATTCCGGACAGGTGTTCATTGAACAGAGGGCGCCAACCAAAGCGCCAATGCTAGTACCCGCCACGGCGTCTACAGGTACGCCGCGATTGGCTAGCAGGCCTAGCACGGCTGGATGCGCTGCGCCTCTGGCGCCGCCGCCGCCTAGAGCTAGGCCCAGCGCGCTGGCCGATAGGTGACGCGCTAATCGGCGCAAATCAGCTGGCGGCGGAGGCTGCGAGTTTTAGTAAGTAGTAAGTAAAGGGTGTTTCAATGCTTTGCATTGGATTCTTTGAAGGGCTTTTTTCTGGATCTTAACAGTTAGTCACGTAAATTACAAATTGGATGTATAGGCTTAATAGGCATTTAGAATATTAGGCATGACTGGGTAGATTAGGCAGATGACTGGGTAGATTAGGCAGATGACTGGGTAGATTAGGCAGATGGCTGGGTAAGATTTGGCAGATGACTGGGTAGATTAGACAGATGGCTGGGTAAGATTTGGCAGATGACTGGGTAGATTAGGCAGATGGCTGGGTAAGATTTGGCAGATGGCTGGGTAAGATTTGGCAGATGGCTGGGTAAGATTTGGCAGATGGCTGGGTAAGATTTGGCAGATGGCTGGGTAAGATTTGGCAGATGGCTGGGTAAGATTTGGCAGATGGCTGGGTAAGATTTGGCAGATGACTGGGTAGATTAGGCAGATGGCTGGGTAGATTAGGCAGATGGCTGTGTAGATTAGGCAGGTGGCTGGGTAAGATTTGGCAGATGGCTGGGTAAGATTTGGCAGATGACTGGGTAGATTAGACAGATGGCTGGGTAAGATTTGGCAGATGACTGGGTAGATTAGACAGATGGCTGGGTAAGATTTGGCAGATGACTGGGTAGATTAGGCAGATGACTGGGTAGATTAGGCAGATGGCTGGGTAGATTAGGCAGATGGCTGGGTAGATTAGGCAGGTGGCTGGGTAAGATTAGACAGATGGCTGGGTAAGATTTGGCAGATGACTGGGTAGATTAGGCAGATGACTGGGTAGATTAGGCAGATGGCTGGGTAGATTAGGCAGGTGACTGGGTAGATAAGGCACATAACTGGGTAGATGACTGAGAAAATTAGACAGATTAGGAACTACCTTTGACTTTCATGGAATCTTTAAAGGATCTCGAAATGCTTCCAAACCTGATTGAATTGCCAATCCGCCGCCGACTTGCCGCTACTCCTAGCCACTCGACGCAGCCAGACGGGCAGTCGCAGGTGCCGATGTCCCGTCAGCCAAGGCCTGGCCAGCAGATAGGGCAGCGTGCTGCCAGCCGGTACAACTTGCCTTCGCCTTGAATGCAGCAGCAGCAGTTCAATTTGTTTCTTGCCATTGTAGGCGCGACAATGCAGTTCAGCTAGGCTTGGCGGCACATTCATATCGGCGTGCTCACACAGTACTAGCACGGTGTCCGCTCGGCGCAGGCAGGCTCTGGTCCAATGGGTTGGCGCTTGATCTAGCGATAACAATAGGAACAGTTTGTGAGGCGGCGATGAAGAATAGAAGCTACTGGTTGCCGAGTCCTCTTGCTCCGCTAGCCAGCTGCGTAGGATATCGTCTGCTGACCCGGGACTAGCTTGGTCAGCGCCTAAGCAACTATTAGATGATGACGTCACGCTCTGGCAGGCTCTGTCCCAGGAGAGCCATCTGGAATAGAGGCAATGGGGAGTGGGGATTTTACAGCAAGGATTAAGGGGCTAAGAATTATGGAGTGGGGATTTTGAAGCGAGGATTAAGGAGTAAAAGGATTAGGGAGTATGTATTTTAGAGCAAGGATAAGGGAATGAAGATCAGTGCGTGGGGATTTTAGGGCAAGGATAAGGGATGAAGATCAGTGCGTGGGGATTTTAGAGCAAGGATAAAGGAATGAAGATCAGTGCGTGGGGATTTTAGGGCAAGGATAAGGGATGAAGATCAGTGCGTGGGGATTTTAAAGCAAGGATAAAGGAATGAAGATCAGTGCGTGGGGATTTTAGGGCAAGGATAAGGGGATGAGGATCAGGGAGTGGGGATTTTATAGCGAGGATAAGAGATGAAGGTCAGGGAGTGGGGATTTTATAGAGATGATTTAGGAATTCAATTTATGGGGTGGGAATTTCCCAGCGAATATTAAGGGATTAAAATCGAGTTTGTGAATCTTAGGTGAAAATTAGAGGAATAAGAGTGGGGATTTCACAGTAGGGATAATCGTAGAATAAAAATCAAACTCTCAGAGCCAAACCTGACAATCCCCGGCAGACAAGCGGCTAGCTGTTCAACAAACAGCTCGACAGGAATGCGTGGCTGGCCTGGCAACAGGGCAACAACCGAATAGCAATCGGCGGACGCCGAAGGCTGTACAGCGGCGGCACCCGGATGGTAGGAGTCGAGCAGTCGATGGGCCACGACAGACACAAGGCGATGAGAAAATGCGGGACATCGTAGCGACAAATAGTCGACCATTTGACGCGACAATCTGATCAGTTCCGAGTCCCTAGCGGCTTCTAATCCGCCATCTGGCTTAATTAAACAGCCACGAGTGTAGCATTCCCTAGCAACAACGACATCCCCCTGGTGCTCGGGATCGAAATTTTCGTCCCAATTATTAGCTGTGGAATCTTGGCAGTCTCGCAAGCGTCCCGATAGTACATAGTAGCAGCAGTTACTGGACGCATTCGCATTGTCCACTGGTAATAATTGGCCACTAGAAAGCGATAACAATCTGGCAACAGGCTCCAGCTGAATAGGCAGACTGGAAACAGTTGACAAACAATAATTGAGAAACTTCTTAGCCAGACTTGTCTCTAAGGCACAATCACCAATGGGCAGGCTGAAACGCTCAATTCTAGTTGGCGTGCCAGCGTGGCAATAAATTTCTCCCGCTGATCCCAACGGCAAACGGCTGAGAAAGTCTAACTGGCCAACTAGATCTCCAGGCCTGTTGTGTTTAGTTATGGATGGTAAAATTTAAGAGGAGATTCAATGAGTTTGAGGAATATTCATTAGATTTTGGACGAGTTCAAGGCAGAAACAGCACGGCAAGTAAAGGCAGATTCACGACTTATTTATTAAAGACATACAAAGTAGTTTTAAAGCAGATTCAAGGCAGATAAACAGATTCAAGGCAGATAAGGGCTGATTCAAGGCAGATAAAGGCAGATTCAAGGCAGATAAAGGCTGATTCAAGGCAGATAAAGGCAGATTCAAGGCAGATAAAGGCTGATTCAAGGCAGATAAAGGCAGATTCAAGGCAGATAAAGGCTGATTCAAGGCAGATAAAGGCAGATTCAAGGCAGATCAGGGCTGATTCAAGGCAGATTCAAGGCAGATAAGGGCTGATTCAAGGCAGATAAAGGCTGATTCAAGGCAGATAAAGGCAGATTCAAGGCAGATAAGGGCTGATTCAAGGCAGATAAAGGCAGATTCAAGGCAGATAAAGGCTGATTCAAGGCAGATAAAGGCAGATTCAAGGCAGATAAGGGCTGATTCAAGGCAGATAAAGGCAGATTCAAGGCAGATAAGGGCTGATTCAAGGCAGATAAAGGCTGACTCAAGGCAGATATAAAGCACTATATGAAGAAATTGGGATCCATAATTTGCAGTCTTAGAGGACGTTAAGTGAAACTCACCGGCCAACAAGCACGGGATGGCCATTGACGCGTTGCCACAAGCAGCCGCGAAGAACGCGAATAAGCTCGCCTAGCTGACCGGCGCCAGCTTCCACAACAACTACAGAAGTATTAGCTTCAGCAGTAACGCCTTCCCCAGCTCCGTATTCCATTGCGGTACAATTGCACTCATGGAAGCCTTGTTCCAGAAGCTTTATATTACTACTATCAGTATTGGAAAGTTCACCAAGCCAAGGAGCTGGCGCCTCAGGCAGCAATAGTGGCGCCAGGCCGCGCGCCACTACCCGATGAAAATATCGCCAACAATTAGCCTTCAATAAGGCGTTGCAGCCATCATCAACAACAATCGATAGCAAAGCCTCGAATGGCAGGCAACTAATCCTAGCAACCGATGCAGCTCGACATCTCAGCAGCAGCCTGTCATCATCAACCCGCTGGCGGCCGTACAATCGCCTAAGCAGTGCCAATGCGCTGAATAATAACTCCCCTGATGGAATGGAATCCACTAACTCCAGGCTGTCTTTGCAGTTGCCAAATTTGACATCAATCAATCCGTCATCAATAAATATCACGTTTGAATACAAAGAAGGCAATAGTTCCGCTTTAGCAATGCTGACGTACTCAAAAGCTTCACCTAATTTTACTATTTGATCCGACTTTAATTGCTTCAAGCATGGTAGAATTTCTGATAGGACGGACAATAGGACACAATTTTTTATTGAAGATGCTGCATTGCCAGAATTTTGTGACAAACAACTAACCGAATAAATTACTATTGAATCTGACAGTCGTCTTCCAATTGTTGTCCTCAATCTCGATTTATTGGTTTTAGCAGTTTTTATTTTACTGCGATTACTACTGTCAGCAGTGCTATTGGGCAAATGCATTGAAAATTGTCTAATAATGCGGCGCAACACATATTCGAGCTGATCGCGTCGCCGGAACTGCCTAGCAACTGACAGAAAGCCTAGGGCGCCATTCCTATAGGCATAGTTGCCAAGGGCTAGCGCCAGGCACACTAAGCAGAATGGCAGCCAGGCCTCAACTCCAGTATGCTGCAAATAAGTACATTAATTTGGCCTTACTTCAAATTATATGCTCGTAGCTACATTGTAAAAATAGGTAACCAGCTAGATAACTGAGTTCAAAGTTTAGAAAAGCAAATTAAATAACAAATATTATTTAAAAATTGTTTTCAATCAGCAATTTAAAAGTGAACTTACAAAATGTATGTTCATTTACAATGCAAAATTTTACACATTTTCAATAAATTCTTATCAAGGCTAGGAATAACAACAATAAAAAAATACCTTCATTCTATATTTAGGATTGTGCAAATAGGGTGATTACTTAAAATTTTGTTTTTTTTACTATGCAGAGCTAAAAGACTTGAAAAATTATCATTAGTTAAGCTATTTTCATAATAAAATTTCATGCCTGATCCCAAATAAGGCTACTAATGTTAGTATAAACTTACTGGCTTGTAAACTTAAACTATTGGACTTGTTTATAAAGTATCATAAGTTTTGCCTACTTTAGCACTGTAAATTTACAGTTTAGTAAAAAATAACTAGATATAGACTCTAAACTAAAAAAAACTTTAAAGTAAACTTAACTTGAATTATTTTTTTCTAATCTATAAGTAAAAAAATACTTGTTGGTTGATTTTGTTAATAACTTAATTGATTTTTTATATTATCATAGTAAAACTAGCCATACTAATAATTTTATTTACACAATATTGTGACCAAGCAAGTATCTTTATTATAAAACTTCATTTTTTATGTAGGTATCCTACTTTCTATATGCAATAATAGTGTACATTTACAAATGGAAAAATAATAGCTATAGCTCCAAGAATAGCTAAGGCCAAGACTTGAGTCAATTTCACAAATGGAATATAGCAATTGCAAAATTTTCTAGCATGCTAGTATACCCAAACTATGAGTATCTTTACAACTAATATGAGCTGTTGCAAATAGCTTTGTAAAGTCAATATGCAGTGAGATTAGGGTCCAAGATAATTAGCTAAAACAAATGTCACTATGCAGCATATTGGTTTAGTTTTAAAGGATAGGACATTGGCCAGAATGTCTTGGAAAGGTTCAATTGGCTCTTGGAGTCTAGTTCCTAAATGTTTAATCCTTTTTGTATGCAGGTTAAATAACTTTCCTTACATGGCTCTATCATTGAAGAAGGCATACCAAGTAAGCCCATGCTTTATATTGAGTAAAAGACCAGACAAAGTATTGCTAATAGCTAATAACTAATGCTAGTTTAAGCTATCCACTTTGATAATTTTTTTAATTGTGGTAGCCAGGTTAGAGGATAATGGACAATCAATAAAAAATTAGAGGGACAATGACTGGGTTTTTTTGTGTGATAGGGATGCTATAGCATCCTGACCCCAAGAATCGCATCCTGAAACTTGACCTAGGATATGATTTCGCATCTAGTTTTTTTGTTTTGTTTTTTGCGATAGGGATGTACCATTTGTGTGCAACAGTCAGCTGATTTGGTGGGCAAGTCACAAAATATAGAGGTAAATGGAAAAATTATAAAGATTTAGGCTTATATGGTCGCAGGACCTTTTTTTGGTCCTTCAAAATTTTTGCCCAACTAAGTTACTAATTTTCGAAATTGCGCATTTATGTATAGCATCCCGACCCTTTAAATCGCATCCTGAAATTAGTGACAGGATGCAAAATTGCATCCTGCACCCAGCAAAAAAATTAACCCAGGACAATGACTTGAATTGGAAAAAAATAGCTTTTGGAGTTTGGGTACCTACTATCCATCTATTTAGTGTCTATAAACCATTGATAGGCACTAATGCTTAGCTACCAAAGCCTATAATTTATTAATTTTTATTCTCAAAACAATAAGGGACTTCACTTAAAATAGCTTTATTTACTAAGTAGTAGAAATAAGACTCAAGGGATACTATCCATCCACTATCCTAATGCTATAGCTCCTGGCTAATAGCTTTTAAGATAGCTTTGTGAGTATTGCTTAAGTGTGGGTCTCTTACTAACCCTTAAATCCTGGGTCTTTAGTTGGGCCTAGTCCTTAATTAGTAATTAATAGAAGAGGAAATAGTTCATATTAGCTATATGCCCAATAGTTTGATAGGCCTAGTAGGGACCCAGAATATACTGTCCTCTAAGCTATTGGAACTTATGCTATTCTTATTGGGAATTGAGAAGATCAACTAGACCCTGACCAACATAATAATTTTTATGATAGGGGCCTATATTACAAAATAAATAAAATTACAACTTTTGAACAAATTGTAGGATTGGCTGCTGCAAGTAGAAAGTTAATAAAGCTACGGCTTTAAGTGTTATGATTTAATTGATTTAATGCTTATGTACTTTAAAAACTTAATATCTACACATGATTGCTTCACCTGAAGCGACTCTATACCAGGTGCATAGCCAGGATTTGCTCAGAGGGGGACATGACTGGTCCTCAGGTAAAGAGTCATTCTACTCCACTATGCATTCTCAGCAGCAGCAGCATACATACGCAACCTCCTGAATCTTACCCGGCCAGTGTGACGTTGTTTAATGTAAGTGCGACTTTGTTTGTGACAAAAAGTGCAATGTTATTCAGTGTAAGTGCGACATAGCTTGTCAGTGGAAAAATTTGCGACTTAGTTGGGCAAAAATTTGGAAGGACAATTTTTGTCTGAATCTTCCCAATTCTTCCCCATTTTGCGACTTACCCCCTCGTTTTTCACCAATTTTGCGACATACATTGGCGATTTTGCAACATACATAGGCGATTTTGTGGCATACAGCAGCGATTTTGCGACATACATTGGCGATTTTGCGACGTCCCCTGCTTGGCAGGCCTGTCACCCGGCCGGTTCAGCCAGGTGTTGCGCATGTATGAGCAGCAGGGTGGTCAGAGCAACAACATGCTTCAGCTCAGGACAAAGCTGCAGTGGATGCTGCCACCTTTAGGAAGCCAATTGTGTGAGTGCTTCCAAGACGAGTGCGAGCAGCTTTACTACAGCAGTGATGCCAACAGGCGGCTACGCAAACATTGTACGCCATTTTTTGTCAATGCGCGGGCAACATGCTACGATGTCAGCAAGGCCATGGACAAGCGGAAGCAAGGCAAGGGCTCTCCCGCTGTCTGTACATCGGCAGCTTTCGACAGACTTGACACTTGTTTTTATCAATGCAATTTTTAGGCGTGGCAAACTATTTTTTCCAATTATTATGGCCTAGAAAATTTTTTCAGGCGTGCAACCAGCACGATTCGGACTATGGCTCAGGTTCCCTATTTTTGCAACTGGTGTCATCTAAGCCTAAGGGCTAAGGCTGAGCCAGTGAGGGAATCATGATTCAAAAAAATATGTTGTCTACCAGGGGGGACATGTCCCCTGTGTCCCCCTTGGCTACGCCCTGCCCTGTACCATCGATAGACTTCGAGACCTTAGGACACGCGAATCCTGTATTCTTAGATTGAGGAGCCCGAGATACAATTTTCTGCTCTTCGAATAAGCACGAAAATTCTTAGAAATTACATCAGTAAAGAAACAAAGAGCTCCTAAATAAAAAAGAGCTTCTGCATAAAAAACTAATTATGCCAGGGTAAAGGGTTAAGGACTAAAAATAAACCATGGGTCACGACCAATCAGACTGATTTTATTTTTAACGGCTTTATTTTTGTGTTTACGCATAATTTAGAGATGCAGCGCCCAACGCTAACAGAATTATCGCAGAAATGTTCGCACTGAGAGATACAATCTAAGACATTTTTGGAATGCATAGATTTCTGAAAATTTTGTCGCGGCATGAAAGTAAAGCATTCATTTATTTACACAATTGAGATCAGTAACTAACGCTTTATCTAGCATACTTTTTTGTTAGCTACCAATATTTTGATGCTTCCAGTAGCTTGTATCATTCATATACTGAAGCTAAAACAAGCGTTCAGCAAGCCTTCAACAATTTTTTTTTTAATTTCAATTAAAAACGTAAATTATTTTTTAATCGATGAATTAATTTTCCTGTTTTTCATATTAAATGATCTAAAGTACATTGGCACATGTGCAAGAGCCAACCAACTCAGATCCCCAACTGCGCTTGCTAGAAACTAAGCTGCGCAAAAGTGTGATTCAATCTTTAAAGGGACTCAAAGAAAAAATCGCGTGGGCATTGAAGTAAAAGCAAGGACACAAATAAAGTATGCTTTTATTTGAACGAGAATTGATTTGATTTATTTGTTGAATTATCTCGTGAGTTTCAGTTAAAAAAGCTTTTTCAGGCCAATAAATAAAATTTTTGCCAGATGTATGATGATAATAATGCAATAAAATTAGCTGCGAATTTCGAGAATCATATAACAAAAAAATCGCAGCTGCAGATCATCTGCTTGTAGAACATTAATGAAAGGGTAGTATTGAGTAACAGGATCACATGAGCTGAATATTGGACAATAAATTACATAAAAACAGGTTTTAATTTTTCGCAAAAAAATTGCGCTTGATTTTTTTTCGGATAGTACAAATTTAGTTGCAAATACGTAACATGTACAGGCGCACAAATTTTAAGTTGGCTGCGTGAAAAAAACTAAAGCAACTACATGCAGCAAGTTGAAAATTTCAGGGGAAGTATTGAAGCTATTTACGATAGATATAGCGCAAGCAACTGGGTGTCACTAAAGAGTTCGTTGTAAATAATAAGTGATGAGTGTGAAAAAGTTTACTTTAGATACAGTAATTAAACTACTAGTAAATAAAAATTTTAAGCATTACAGCAAACCACCACGACACAATTAGTTATGTTTTTAAGGGGAATATTTTAAATTTCATAAAAGTATAATAATAAAACGGCAAATGTTAGTCTTGTGCACTGGACCATTAACTGCAATTTTTATTAATAGTGCTTTTCAGTGCTTCACTTGCAGAGCCTCGTTTCGTAGAGCCTCGTTAAGATTGACGAGGCTTTACCGACCAAAAACAGATTTTAAACATGTGCAATATTTTATACAACACAGCGAATGTTCTTGCTCAGTAAAGAATCAAAGCATACTGAGTCTTGATTAAAAAGGTTAGCTTTCAGTTAGTCAGTCACTCACCCTGTCAGTCAGTCAGTCAGTCAGTCAGTCAGTCAGTCAGTCAGTCAGTCAGTCAGTCAGTCAGTCAGTCAGTCAGTCAGTCAGTCAGTCAGTCAGTCAGTCAGTCAGTCAGTCAGTCAGTCAGTCAGTCAGTCAGTCAGTCAGTCAGTCAGTCAGTCAGTCAGTCAGTCAGTCAGTCAGTCAGTCAGTCAGTCAGTCAGTCAGTCAGTCAGTCAGTCAGTCAGTCAGTCAGTCAGTCAGTCAGTCAGTCAGTCAGTCAGTCAGTCAGTCAGTCAGTCAGTCAGTCAGTCAGTCAGTCAGTCAGTCAGTCAGTCAGTCAGTCAGTCAGTCAGTCAGTCAGTCAGTCAGTCAGTCAGTCAGTCAGTCAGTCAGTCAGTCAGTCAGTCAGTCAGTCAGTCAGTCAGTCAGTCAGTCAGTCAGTCAGTCAGTCAGTCAGTCAGTCAGTCAGTCAGTCAGTCAGTCAGTCAGTCAGTCAGTCAGTCAGTCAGTCAGTCAGTCAGTCAGTCAGTCAGTCAGTCAGTCAGTCAGTCAGTCAGTCAGTCAGTCAGTCAGTCAGTCAGTCAGTCAGTCAGTCAGTCAGTCAGTCAGTCAGTCAGTCAGTCAGTCAGTCAGTCAGTCAGTCAGTCAGTCAGTCAGTCAGTCAGTCAGTCAGTCAGTCAGTCAGTCAGTCAGTCAGTCAGTCAGTCAGTCAGTCAGTCAGTCAGTCAGTCAGTCAGTCAGTCAGTCAGTCAGTCAGTCAGTCAGTCAGTCAGTCAGTCAGTCAGTCAGTCAGTCAGTCAGTCAGTCAGTCAGTCAGTCAGTCAGTCAGTCAGTCAGTCAGTCAGTCAGTCAGTCAGTCAGTCAGTCAGTCAGTCAGTCAGTCAGTCAGTCAGTCAGTCAGTCAGTCAGTCAGTCAGTCAGTCAGTCAGTCAGTCAGTCAGTCAGTCAGTCAGTCAGTCAGTCAGTCAGTCAGTCAGTCAGTCAGTCAGTCAGTCAGTCAGTCAGTCAGTCAGTCAGTCAGTCAGTCAGTCAGTCAGTCAGTCAGTCAGACAGTCAGTCAGTCAGTCAGTCAGTCAGTCAGTCAGTCAGTCAGTCAGTCAGTCAGTCAGTCAGTCAGTCAGTCAGTCAGTCAGTCAGTCAGTCAGTCAGTCAGACAGTCAGTCAGTCAGTCAGTCAGACAGTCAGTCAGTCAGTCAGTCAGTCAGTCAGTCAGTCAGTCAGTCAGTCAGTCAGTCAGACAGTCAGTCAGTCAGTCAGTCAGACAGTCAGTCAGTCAGTCAGACAGTCAGTCAGTCAGTCAGTCAGACAGTCAGTCAGTCAGTCAGTCAGTCAGTCAGTCAGTCAGTCAGTCAGTCAGTCAGTCAGTCAGTCAGTCAGTCAGTCAGTCAGTCAGTCAGTCAGACAGTCAGTCAGTCAGTCAGTCAGATAGTCAGTCAGTCAGTCAGTCAGTCAGTCAGTCAGTCAGTCAGTCAGTCAGTCAGTCAGACAGTCAGTCAGTCAGTCAGTCAGACAGTCAGTCAGTCAGTCAGACAGTCAGTCAGTCAGTCAGTCAGACAGTCAGTCAGTCAGTCAGTCAGTCAGTCAGTCAGTCAGTCAGACAGTCAGTCAGTCAGTCAGTCAGTCAGTCAGTCAGTCAGTCAGTCAGTCAGTCAGTCAGTCAGTCAGTCAGACAGTCAGTCAGACAGTCAGTCAGTCAGTCAGTCAGTCAGTCAGTCAGTCAGTCAGTCAGTCAGTCAGTCAGTCAGTCAGTCAGTCAGTCAGTCAGTCAGTCAGTCAGTCAGTCAGTCAGTCAGTCAGTCAGTCAGTCAGTCAGTCAGTCAGTCAGTCAGTCAGTCAGTCAGACAGTCAGTCAGTCAGTCAGTCAGTCAGTCAGTCAGTCAGTCAGTCAGTCAGTCAGTCAGTCAGTCAGTCAGACAGTCAGTCAGACAGTCAGTCAGTCAGTCAGTCAGTCAGTCAGTCAGTCAGTCAGTCAGTCAGTCAGTCAGTCAGTCAGTCAGTCAGTCAGTCAGTCAGTCAGTCAGTCAGTCAGTCAGTCAGTCAGTCAGACAGTCAGTCAGTCAGTCAGTCAGTCAGTCAGTCAGTCAGTCAGTCAGTCAGTCAGTCAGTCAGTCAGTCAGTCAGTCAGTCAGTCAGTCAGTCAGTCAGTCAGTCAGTCAGTCAGTCAGTCAGTCAGTCAGTCAGTCAGTCAGTCAGTCAGTCAGTCAGTCAGTCAGTCAGTCAGTCAGTCAGTCAGTCAGTCAGTCAGTCAGTCAGTCAGTCAGTCAGTCAGTCAGTCAGTCAGTCAGTCAGTCAGTCAGTCAGTCAGTCAGTCAGTCAGTCAGTCAGTCAGTCAGTCAGTCAGTCAGTCAGTCAGTCAGTCAGTCAGTCAGTCAGTCAGTCAGTCAGTCAGTCAGTCAGTCAGTCAGTCAGTCAGTCAGTCAGTCAGTCAGTCAGTCAGTCAGTCAGTCAGTCAGTCAGTCAGTCAGTCAGTCAGTCAGTCAGTCAGTCAGTCAGTCAGTCAGTCAGTCAGTCAGTCAGTCAGTCAGTCAGTCAGTCAGTCAGTCAGTCAGTCAGTCAGTCAGTCAGTCAGTCAGTCAGTCAGTCAGTCAGTCAGTCAGTCAGTCACTCACTCAGTCAGTCAGTCAGTCAGTCAGTCAGTCAGTCAGTCAGTCAGTCAGTCAGTCAGTCAGTCAGTCAGTCAGTCAGTCAGTCAGTCAGTCAGTCAGTCAGTCAGACAGTCAGTCAGTCAGTCAGTCAGACAGTCAGTCAGTCAGTCAGTCAGTCAGTCAGTCAGTCAGTCAGTCAGTCAGTCAGTCAGACAGTCAGTCAGTCAGTCAGTCAGACAGTCAGTCAGTCAGTCAGACAGTCAGTCAGTCAGTCAGTCAGACAGTCAGTCAGTCAGTCAGTCAGTCAGTC
>CATNEM010000101.1:1230000-1280000 GCA_950096795.1 Macrostomum cliftonense | reverse complement strand
TTTTTAGATGCCTAAACCGATGGTCAGCCCTTGAAAGCGTCTCACCTGCATCATGTTGCTGATGCTCTCCCTTTCAGACAGAATCTCGGACAGATTCTTGGTGCCAAGAACATTTCTAAGAGTGGTGGCGGCCAGCAGTCGAGTCGACCTGTCGGCGTCTTCAACGTTGGTGACAGCGATGACCGGGTTGTAGATGCGATAGTACACCACTGCGTCAACGGCAACTGTTACGGAGTCTTTGGTCAGCACCTGGTTATTAAGGTTTAGCTTGACTGTTTGACTTACTATTTAAGTGATCATTGGTGTACATCCTGCCTAAATTATCTAACGCGTACGATACGATAAAGATTGGGATTGTTGTTTTTGTATCAGGTAGCAGCATGGTATCAGGTAGCACCTACTCTCCCGAGAGGAATGGGGAGACCCGAGATAGGGACGAGAGGGATTAGAAGGAGTGGGATCGGGAAGAGTAGAATCAAGGAGAGTGGGATCTAGAGGATTGAGATCTGGAGAAGTGGGATCTGGAGGATTGAGATCTGGAGGAGTGGATCTGGAGGAGTGGGATCTGGAGGAGTGGGATCTGGAGGATTGAGATCTGGAGGAGTGGGATCTGGAGGAGTGGGATCTGGAGGAGTGGGATCTGGAGGATTGAGATCTGGAGGAGTGGATCTGGAGGAGTGGATCTGGAGGAGTGGATCTGGAGGAGTGGGATCTGGAGGAGTGGGATCTGGAGGAGTGGGATCTGGAGGAGTGGGATCTGGAGGAGTGGGATCTGGAGGATTGAGATCTGGAGGAGTGGATCTGGAGGAGTGGATCTGGAGGAGTGGATCTGGAGGAGTGGATCTGGAGGAGTGGGATCTGGAGGATTGAGATCTGGAGGAGTGGGATCTGGAGGAGTGGGATCTGGAGGAGTGGGATCTGGAGGATTGAGATCTGGAGGAGTGGATCTGGAGGAGTGGGATCTGGAGGATTGAGATCTGGAGGAGTGGGATCTGGAGGATTGAGATCTGGAGGAGTGGATCTGGAGGAGTGGATCTGGAGGAGTGGGATCTGGAGGAGTGGGATTAGCATGAGGGGAATCAGAAGGGTTGGGATCAGTAGTAATTGCTCTGAAATTTTTACATAGAAGAGCAAAAAACAACAACTTAATAAGAAATATTGTGATTCAGGTTTATTACATAAATATCCTATACTTCTTAACTACAAGCTGCAATTTATACAGGCTACAATTTCTGAGAACACTAATGTCCAGTTATCACGGCACTCGTGTGAAAAGACAAATTACGTAAACACAAAAATCAAATCGGTGCCGAAATCAGTGAATGTTTTTAACATTGTACCGGTACCCAATTAGCAAACCGACAATTGTCTAAATTTTTGCATCTATTTTTAGGGAGATCATTTTTTGTTTTCTAAAACGCCGAAACTTCACGCTTAGTTAATGGGCTATGTATTACAACAAATAAAATAACTAGATTATTCATACCTATAGACTGAAAATTTTCAGAAAGAGATCTTAAGAGAGCCTACAGAGCTACTAGCTTATAGACTGAGAGGCCTTTAGGTTAGCTAAAATCCGAAAATCTGTTAATAACATGGGCCACGCATGCTGCAAGACATATTGCGTGTTTAAGCAGACTCTCGCACTGATTAATTTGACTACTCAAACTCACTAATTCCCCTCTTATCCTTCTGTCTGTCATTTACCGCAGTGATGGCGAGAAAGACGTGCGCCCGTGTGGAAGCGTTCAGGTTAAGTCCTTAGTTCCCTCGCTACTAACGTGTAGTAGGGATTAACTAACGTGATAATGTGGGTGACTAGAGATATAACCAAGCGGAAGGCACTCTTTGTGTGTTTTAATGTGAATTGTCTTCTAAAAAAGAGCAGATCTGATGGTTAAAGGATTTTTTTAATTCACACACGGCAAATACCCACGCCATTTACCAGGTTTGAGGAGCTGTCAGACATCTGTAGCGCATTGATTGAAAAGTGACAATTTTTCCCCGTAAAAGTACATTTTTTAATTCAAAAAAATGCTCCGGTAAACAAAGTCTATGCACACCTAAAAACAATGAGTGTATTTTGAAAAAAATGGATTTGTCGCCTAGGTCTTGAAATCGCCTGTTTTTCATAATATTTACAAAGTACACGCTTACTTTTCTAAGAATCTATTGCCTCAGTACACACACAATCTCCGTTTTCTAAGCCTTCATCGACAGGTACTTCTCACCGAGGCTCTCGCCCTCACCGTGTCGCCGTTTATAAAACTATACGGCTTAAAAAATCCATGCAGAGTAGCCACTTGAATGCAATATTGGGTCCTCCTCTACTCTATATGCCAAATTTTTTAGGAGCAACCAATTTCTCAGGGTTATTTCTTATTCAGGTTGCACCTATTCCGCTGTAATATGCTGTCGGTATAGATGTTTGGAATGCAATTTTCATTCTTCATTAAAAAACTAAGCAGGACGGAGAGAAAAATTGAGTGAAGGGACGGCTAGTGTCCAAGAGCTACTCACTACCCAGTTTTATGTTTTTTTCCCATCCACAAGTAATACGGTACAGTGGCGAAACCAAAAGGAAATTCATTCTCTCAATCATTTTTTTCGTCACAACAACACGGGCCTCACAACTGACTGACTGACTAACTGACTGCGTGGGTGTCTGGAAGTGCTTCTGTAATTTAATTGGAACGCGGCTGCACAGTCAATACCCTTAGCTTCCAACTCAAGCTTAGGTAATACCGCAGCCATCATTGGTAACCAATAGCAACGCCAGTAGTTTAATAGCAATAGAGGCAAACTGGCATTAATCAGATGACGGAGGCGGTACTAAGCAAATTTACAGAAGGTTACAGCGCTGACACAGACACGCATACAAACACACAGCTGCAGGCTAAGATTGATCAGCAAAAATACATTTAACTCATTTCAACACTGCAGCACAGTCAGTGCTTTTATATTCCGTAAAAAATGGAGCAAAGAAAATAGGCTAATAATCAATTCCTTCTTTTGATCTAGCAGCAAGCCTTTACCCTTCGCGACGTCCTAGAAGATCTCAATCGTGCCCTTCAGAGCAGCTCCCTTGGGAGCCGATTCTCCCATCCATTCCAATAAATGCTCTAGCAGAAAGATTTACAGCTATTTTTGGTTGATGAGAGACCTCTCTGTGTTGACCTCTGCGACGATTTCTAAAGCAAATATCTCTTGATTCTTCTTTTAAGCGCTTCCCCTTTTGATGCGTGTAAGGGCTCAGTTGATGTAGATAATTTATGAGGGTCAGTTCGAGTTGAAATTTCGTACACACAGTGTACGAAGGTCATTGAATCGGATTTTGGCTATCTTTGAAGACACTAATTATTCCGTTTATAATGAATTCACTGCAGAATAAAAAACGAAAGAGTTCCATGCTATTCTTACGGATCTATGTAAACTATTGGCTCAATAGGCGAAAAATTACTCAGATTTTTTATTGTTTCACTGGTCTCCTGTAGTAATTTTTATTGATGAGCTGTGTTTCCCTTTAAGGGATAAGGGGTGGTTGTGATCCTAAAATGCACAATAGAGACAGACAGATAAACAGACAGAAAGACAGACAGACAGAAAGACAGACAGACAGACAGACAGACAGACAGACAGACAGACAGACAGTCAGACCGACAGACAGACAGACAGACAGACAGACAGACAGACAGACAGACAGACAGACAGACAGACAGACAGACAGACAGACAGACAGACAGACAGACAGACAGACAGACAGACAGACAGACAGACAGACAGACAGACAGACAGACAGACAGACAGACAGACAGACAGACAGACAGACAGATAGACAGACAGATGGACAGACAGACAGACAGACAGACAGACAGACAGACAGACAGACAGACAGACAGACAGACAGATAGACAGACAGATGGACAGACAGATAGACAGACAGACAGACAGACAGATAGATAGACAGACAGACAGATAGACAGACAGACAGACAGACAGACAGACAGACAGACAGACAAGTTAGAAAGACAAAACTAAGAATACAGTTAATGTCGCACAAAAAGAAATAAGACTTGAATGTACATGTCATGTACTTGATGTAAAAATTGCCTGCATGTGTTAGCTGCTTTCAAGTGGTCGTTAATCTACACACGTCGTAAATTTTGACGATCTATACATGGAGCGGGTAATCACTAATATTAGATACGCTCGTACTAATTGAACCGAAATGAATTGACTCACCTCCTGCGGCGGCACATCAAAGGTGACAGTGCGCAGGTCCACTTTGCGAATCATGTCCATGCAGGGCACAATTAAGAACAGGCCTGGCCCCTTGGCGCCGCCTTCCAGGATGCGACCGAGACGGAAAATTACGGCCCTCTCGTATTCCGCCACGACCTGAGCATTTTTAGGGATTTAAAAGTAGGGTTGCTGAGACCAATCACTGAATGTGACACTTTAGAGCACTGCATGCAGGCTGTAAGTGTCTGTTTGTGAGGCTGTAGGGAACTGTCTGCGAGGCTGTAGAGGTACTGTCTGCGGGGCTGTAGGGGTACTGTCTGCGAGGCTGTAAAGGTACTGTCTGCGGGGCTGTAGGGGGTGCTGTCTGCGGGGCTGTAGGTGGTGCTGTCTGCGGGGCTGTAGGGGGTGCTGTCTGCGGGGCTGTAGGGGGTGCTGTCTGCGGGGCTGTAGGGTTTCTGTCTGCGAGGCTGTAGGGGGTGCTGATTGCGGGGCTGTAGGGGGTGCTGATTGCGGGGCTGTAGGGGTACTGTCTGCGATGCTGTAGGGATGCAGCATTTGAGGCTGTAGGGGGTGATGTATTTGAAGCTTCAATTTGGCTGTTAATTAAAGGCATAAAAATTGTGTTTAACCTAGTAGCTTAAAAGTTTATTTCTACTTGGGTGACTTTTTGTTGCGGTAATGTCTTAAATAAATTTGTAGTTAGTAGCAGTTTACAATTGCAATTAATTTAATGCATTATTAACTTTGCTTGGCTGTCACAGCGCCAATTAATTGATAATGTTAAACAAACACTCAAAGCACTAGTAATAGCTATGGCTCATCCGGGGCAGGATTTGGCTGTTTACCTTGATGCAGAGGCACAGCGAGAATGGAAACGTTACAACAATGAGCGCATAGGAAATGAGCAGGAGGGCTATGCCGCAGAGGCCCATGCCTTTAGTGTCTCTTTGTTGACCTGCAAATGGCGAATGAAAGATAAGAGGGGCAAGTAAGTTGAGGCAAATGTGGAATACATACAATGCGGCTAATCTCCCTATTGACGCGACTCATTATCTGTATTCTAGTTCATTTGCAAGATTGCAAACACCGATTTCCGTTTCCGCTGCAGTGAAGTTAGAAGTTCACAATATTACTGTGTTTCTTTACACCTTAATCTTTATCTCTAATTAAATTGGTTGCATTTTCATTAAAATACTAATGTCAATGCCCGATGAACTTACCTATTCAATCTATGACATTAAATTAATTGATATTTTCATACTTCTAAGTCCAATTATCTGTCTAGATTTATTTTCTTCACATTTGTCACGTTGACAATAATTTATTTCTCCATTTCATCCTGATTTGTTTTATATAGGATTTAAAAAGGCAAAGAATTAGTCAAACAATCGTAAATTTGCCTATCTATTGTTAGTTAAAAAAATTAATTACGCAACATATCGTTATTCGAATCAGAGTATACAGCCAAAACAGTTTGCGTAGCTGCATCTCCTGCAATGCCTAACTAAGTGTCTCACCGGGATCTGACAGCGGACCTGTGGCCGGCGGCTGCTCTCTGTGCTGCATGGCCGCCGAGTGCATTGCGTCACCAAAATTGACTCTTTGTTATGCACTAAATCAGCCACCAGACTTTAGGTTAGTGAGCGTATTTATTGGAATATAGATTGAGGATAATTTTAGTCAGTGAATAATTGAGCCCTTGTTCCCCTTTTACTGGACTGCCTGCTTTATGCATAGTGCAATGCACAAAGGGAACGGACGGCTCTGAGCATTTATCGTGTACGGGGGAAAACCTAGGGGAAGACAGAAAATATCCCCCTTCTCCCGGATGGGATCGGGAGTAGGGAATGAGGCAGGCATCCTGTCGGGCTGGGGCTGCCAAATCAGAGGCAGAGAGGGACAGGCGGGGTGGCTGCCGTCAGGTGTTGCAGCAGCCGAGCCTAAAAGAAGCTGCGGGTGAGACGGAGATGGGAGAAGGGGCAGCAGGCGTCTCAGGTAAGAGTGAAAGGGCAGAACAGGAAATGCGGCGAGGTGGCTGCGAGTGGGGGGGACAGGAAGTTTTGAGCGAGCGCGTCTGATCCAAAGGAATCGAGCTTGACTGAAAATCCCCCCTTTTTCCCCTTTCGTCCCTTGCCGCTGCCCATTGCAATGCACGAATTCTTGATTTTGTTTAACCGGCAACTCAGATATTCTCTTCTTCTAGGCTCTGCTTCTCTAAGCCTCGCTGCCTCAGCATCTCTATCTCTTTTCATCATCTGTCTAAGCGGGGATCTCCTTCCCAAATCGCCTTTTTTCACCCCCCTCAATCGGTCTTTTTGAGAATTCAGTCATCAGCATGAGATAGTGTCAGCTGCCATGAGGGAGAAAACCTGGGACTCGTTAATAGAAATTGGGAATTATTCTGCTGCTTTTGAATTTTTTTCATGCTGTCCAACTGTTTAGAAACTATCGTTGATAGAACTTTTTTATAGAAGTTAAGTTTTTAATGTTAAGCTTTAAATGTCACATTAGCTTTAAAATTCTGCAGGAAAAAATTCTATCTAAAACATTCAGTTGCTTTTCTAGCCAATTTAAGATCTCAAGGAAAACCAAAAAAATCTAAGGGGCACAAAAAATATTTCAAAAATTTTCTAGTGAATGTGAAATTCGAAATAAATGCTCGCAGTAATATGCTCGTAAACAAAAAAATAAAGCAAATATCATCATTTCTACTGTCAGTAGACAAAACAGTAAATAGCTTCCCTAATTTAACAAAATCTAAATGGCTAATTTCACCTGGCAAAAAAATCGTGACAGGTCAGGAGGCGACAAGACGGAAAAAAAACTGCATCCCGAAATCAGGGAGGCACCGGCGCAATGACAGAGCAAGAAAAGCTTCGAGCTCTATTATTGTGTCAAAGAGGCGGCGTCTCCAAGGCCAGTCACGCGGAGGCCTGGCAACAATGACAGGTCTGTGATCCGCAATGAGAGGGGAGTTGGGAATGGGGGGATGGGGTAATTTTCTGCTGCTCAAGCCTTGTGCCGGCGCATCCCGAGCAGCTTAGCAAATGAGCTATAATTTCATTTGTCTCCTGTTCCACCCCTAGCAATTCGATATAGCTAGCTGTTCAGCCGCTTCAAAGAGGCAGCGGGGTATGCTAACAAAATTCACCTGCTATCGAGGCCTGCAATTTGCTTGCGTGCAAGCAGTCGACGACGGCTTGCTTTCTTTCGACTAAAAGAAGAAAAGCATCATTTTTAACTAACTTAGCTAAGTTGAGTGTTGGCTTGCATTCAAACTTAAAGGAAGGCCCGTATTTGTTCGAAGCGATTGTTAAATTCCGTTGTCTATCTCAATTGATTAGATTATTTTATGTTCACTTAACCTGACTTTTATAAAGTTAATTCGATAACTTGCGCCAAAAATAGCGGAGTCACTTGATGGTGACTGCCTCTGGAAAACTTGCTAAAAAAACCCAGCTTTGCACAGTTATATCCCCCTTGAGAAGATTGTCAACTTGTTATAAAACCTTGAAGAATCAGCGAAAAGAATCAGTTAGTGTGAAAATCCTGAATAATGAATGATTTGACTGATCATCCAAAGCAGCTGGACATTTTTAATTAGTCTCATGGGTAACGCAATTGAATTAAGAATAAAAAACTGATCACTTAAAACTGTTTAAGGTTTAATAAAGTCAGTCTAATGCTATTCTTGTTTGTTACTGTTGCCTAATTTTTACGAATTGACTTTTTTAAGGATGAAAGTTTTGGTATATGACAATTATAGCCATGTTCCAAGGTTTTATGATTGTAAATTAGTAAACTGGGAAAGTTTAACACCACAATACGAAAGTTAGAAACCGAAAAGTTAGTTACCCTAACCAACCCAAACCCTAACCCTAACCCTAAATTTACCCATCTCAAACTGGTACCCGATCTCAGCTGGTTGGACTGAATCAATGCAGGATAAAATGCCTTTTTCTAGGGACACAAATTTTCTCTTAGAACTGGGACTAGAGCCCAGGACCTTCCGGTCATAAGGCAGATGCCCCCGCCACTAGGCTACTACTGAAAAGCTGAAGGTTTCCAAGCCCCTCGGCAGCAAAACAGATGAACCGGCAACTGTAGGAGCTTTCCTTGAGTCAACTCACTGCCCATGATGACGGGCTCGCGAACTCCGTCGCGTCTTCGAATGCTGCCAACCCGCATGGGGCCCATCACGGACACCGGATGGTGATGCTGGGCAAACTTTTTCTCCTTAGCCAAATCCGAGGTCAAGCCAGACGAAGCGGCGCCGACTATCTTGGCCGGGCTGGTCGACGTCGGCTGGCTCGACGTGGAGTCTTTGTCCTGGCGGCGGATTCTGGTGAACGGCCGACTGGTGTACATCTTTGTTTTTTTGTGGCTGGGGGGACTGTTTTTGCTCGTTTGAACTCGATGGGATTTCGACGCGAAGTGTTAAGATTCAAACACAGAAATTCAAGATCAATCTGTTCCTCCCATAACAGTCTGCCGTTGCCCAGTTTTAAAAGCCAAGCAAAGAACAGCTGCAGAAACAAGCCAGGTCAGAAAGTCACCCATTGGACGGTTGGATAATCGTCCAAACGGAGAAAGAAAGCCATTCCCTCTGTTTTTTGTGTCTGTCTGTCTGTCTGTCTGGCGATCTCTTCTGTTTTGTGCGCATGCGCTGCAAAAAAATGTTTTCTTCTTGCTCAGCTGCATTTCCTGGCGCCCCCCATATGTTTATTTTGGCGTCCCCTTTGATTATTATGGCGCTTTCTATGTTTATTTTTGCACCTTCTATGGCTATTTTGGCGCCTCCTATGGTTGTTATGGCACCTCCTATGGTTGTTATGGCGCCTCCTATGGTTGTTATGGCGTCCCCAATGGTTGCTATGGCGCCCCCTATGGTTGTTATGGCGCCCCCTATGGTTGTTATGGCGCCCCCTATGGTTGTTATGGCGTCCCCAATGGTTGCTATGGCGCCCCCTATGGTTGTTATGGCGCCCCCTATGGTTGTTATGGCGCCCCCTATGATTGTTATGGTGCCCACTATGGTTTTGGTGCCCCTCTGTTAATAATGGCGCCTCCTATGGTAATAATGGCGCAACCAATGGTAATAATGACGCAACCTATGGTAATAATGGCGCCCCCTATGGTTTTCATGGCCACTCTTATGTTTAATAAAAATCGTTTAATTATTTAGAATAGTGGTCTATATGGTTAGCTCTTAGGACTACTTATACAACAATTGGTCCTCGGGTCTGCTCCTGCAGTGACGCAACCAATTCCTTAGAAACTAGAAACAATATAACATTTTTTCGATTCGCGTGAAGAAATTCTACGCAATAGTATGTGTTCACAAATCTGTGTCAAAATTAGAAATCTGCTCGTAAAAAATGTTGCTTCCTATACGTACATGTACTATGTTCGTCAGTCAAGATCTCGACTGTGTTAACAATTTTTTTTGCAAAATCAGTTATTGGTAATAGTCGTAAGCGATCAAGGATATGTTGGGAGATTATGGGCCATTGTGATTTGTCTGAACGCTCCAACCTGGTTTATTCAGGCTGTTTTGGAAGAGTCTCCCAAAAGCTGCTTAGGCACTAAGAGAGGAGCGGACTCAGAGGCAGGGAATCAACTATGGGTACTGAGGAGAGCACGGTGGGAGGGCTGTTATAAAATACCAATAGATCAAGAAGCCTGCATTGCATGATTGACACATAGGTGAAGGGTTCAAGAGTCACAGCTAGGGGATAAGGCACGCCGAGCTCTCGTTCTAACCAAATGGAATTTTGCTTCCGTCGATATAAGTTGCTACAGGCCCACAAAGCAAATTTTCAATGAAAACAACCGATTGGGTGTTTCATATGTCATAGGAGGCGCCAAATGAGATGTGTCCATAGGGAGGCGCCAAATGAGGTGTGTCATAGGGAGGCGCCAAATGAGATGTGTCATAGGGAGGCGCCAAATGAGATGTGTCATAGGGAGGCGCCAAATGAGATGTGCCATAGGGAGGCGCCAAATGAGGTGTGTCAGGGAGGCGCTAAATGAGATGTGTCATAGGGAGGCGCCAAATGAGATGTGTCATAGGAGGCGCCAAATGAGGTGTGTCATAGGGAGGCGCCAAATGAGGTGTGTCATAGGCAAGCGCCAAATGAGGTGTGTCATAGGGAGGCGCCAAATGAGGTGTGTCATAGGCAAGCGCCAAATGAGATGTGTCATAGGGAGGCGCCAAATGAGGTGTGTCATAGGGATGCGCCAAATGAGATGTGTCATAGGGAGGCGCCAAATGAGGTGTGTCATAGGGAGGCGCCAAATGAGGTGTGTCATAGGGATGCGCCAAATGAGGTGTGTCATAGGGAGGCGCCAAATGAGGTGTGTCATAGGGATGCGCCAAATGAGATGTGTCATAGGGAGGCGCCAAATGAGGTGTGTCATAGGGAGGCGCCAAATGAGGTGTGTCATAGGGATGCGCCAAATGAGGTGTGTCATAGGGAGGCGCCAAATGAGGTGTGTCATAGGGAGGCGCCAAATGAGATGTGTCATAGGGATGCGCCAAATGAGGTGTGTCATAGGGAGGCGCCAAATGAGGTGTGCCATAGGGAGGCGCCAAATGAGGTGTGTCATAGGGATGCGCCAAATGAGGTGTGTCATAGGGAGGCGCCAAATGAGGTGTGTCATAGGGAGGCGCCAAATTAGGTGTGTCATAGGGAGGCGCCAAATGAGGTGTGTCATAGGGAGGCGCCAAATGAGGTGTGTCATAGGGAGGCGCCGAATGAGATGTCATAGGGAGGCGCCAAATGAGGTGTGTCATAGGGAGGCGCCAAATGAGGTGTGTCATAGGGAGGCGCCAAATGAGGTGTGTCATAGGGATGCGCCAAATGAGGTGTGTCATAGGGAGGCGCCAAATGAGGTGTGTCATAGGGAGGCGCCAAATGAGGTGTGTCATAGGGAGGCGCCAAATGAGATGTGTCATAGGGAGGCGCCAAATGAGGTGTGTCATAGGGAGGCGCCGAATGAGATGTCATAGGGAGGCGCCAAATGAGGTGTGTCATAGGGAGGCGCCAAATGAGGTGTGTCATAGGGAGGCGCCGAATGAGATGTCATAGGGAGGCGCCAAATGAGGTGTATCATAGGGAGGCGCCAAATGAGATGTGTCATAGGGAGGCGCCAAATGAGGTGTGTCATTGGGAGGCGCCGAATGAGATGTGTTATGGAGTGAACGGAAATTTGTTGCATCACAGCAAGTCGCTGATTAATGGTGCAGAAAAATACCTTGTTACCAGGAACTATTACTTTCCGTTCAAAAACTTACTGGCTACTGTTAGTAGACCAACACGCAAAATAAAAACTTTTTACCAAAAATGGTCTACCCACTATCGACAGTTAGTTAGTTACTTTAACTGTTTTGTGATAAATAATTTATCTAGCTATACCAATTAACCGCTTGTTTTTAATTACGCCAGTTCGTTTTCTAGCAAATTTATCGCCCATAAAATGATGTAAACCACTTTTTTTATCCCGACAGAGTAGGCAATAAAATTACCTCGGTCCATGAGTAGCGGCGCTTTCAGGGGCAAACGAAATCCGACTTGTTAATTTAATATTTATGCGAATTTGATTGTCAGCAGGATGTAAGACTCCACTACCGGCAGGAAGCGCTGACAAATGATTTATACATTAGCTACCTGGGTAAAACAGGCCCTCTGTAATTAAAGAAAATAAGGTACAGGGGCGGGGTCACTAGCCGCTTGCAGCTGCTGCTGTTCCATTGGCTGCACCCCTGGATTATCAGTTTTTTTCCACACCGCTTCAACTCGCATTCTCTGCGCAGCTTGTAATGTTGTTTCGAAATCGGCTCGGCACCATCACCCCAATCCCTCCAATCCTCTTCTTCTAGGGGAAAGAAATAAGAAGAAGAGAAACAGAGGTGGATAGAAAACTCCACGCCCGCAAAAAAATCATCGACAATTGATTTGTGAGACATGGACCGCCACCCCTCAGCTGCATCAGGGGTAGGGAAGCATGAGGTTCGAGTTTTAGTTCCCAACTTTATTTCTCTCCCCAGTATCTGGGCAAAAGAATTCAGTTATAGAAGAAAGAGGCTGAGACTAAAATCTATGGGAATGAAAAAAATTGATTTCACGCTGGAATTTCTGCTTTGCTAAAAAATAATTTTCTAGTTGAAAAAAGGACGAATTTAAAATGCTCAGGTAACCATGGTGACAGCACGATGTAATTACTATACTACGAGCGTATTACTCGTAGACATTGACAAAAGGAACTTGTTTACTCTTAATGTCCTATTTTAAAAATATTTGTCACCAATCTTTTTAGTCCGCTTGCTTATCTTTATTTTTGCTCATAGTTTGTCTATCTTTCCTATTGCCTAAGTTTATTGCTTACTTAGTCTATTGTTATAGCTAGACTGTTTGCCACAGTCATGCATGAAATCATATATTCGAAACTCCAAGCTGCTTTCTGAAAATCAATAATAATAATACGCTCGTACATAAATTTAGACACCCGACCTTTCGACCAGATGTACAGCCCACGGCACAAGCCGCAGCTAGTTGCGCGGCGCATCCGAGGACTGTGTACAGCTTTCAGCCTGACGGGCTGGAGGGGCCGCAACACCCACACTAAATTTACCCAGCTCAAACTGGTACCCGATCTGAGCTGTGTGGACTGAAAGAATGCGGGATTAAGCGCCTTGCTCAAAATAAAATAGGTATTCGAAAGGGATATAAGGACAGCCGACCTCATAGCCACTCTCCTGACATTAATCAATAATAAGAAACGGAGAAAGACACGTCTACACTTGGTTTTCTTCGACTTTAACAGTGCATTTGACCTTGTGCACCAACCCTCTATTCGAGCGACTCACAGGTCTAGGTATTAGTCGTTCCATGGTCAAAGTCATCAGGATCTATTCACAAGCAAAAAATTTTGGCTAAAGATATCTAAAGGTCGCTCAACCTACGAACATGAAATATATAATGAGGTGACCCTTCCCAGCTTACTTTTCTCAACGCCTTGTCATGCTCATATTTGGCGAAGACCCAAACTGAGTTTTGTCAGGATTTTAAGTTAATAAAGCTTAATTTGCAAAATACTAAGCATCTTAGCTGCAATTCAGTATCGAAAAGCCAAAAAAGACTTCCTACAAGTACGGCTCCTAGAATGTGTACAGATTTGGAAATAACTCGGTTTTCATTGTCAATACAAAGGGATCAATTGACACACATGCAATTGAAACAAGTAAACTTTGTGGCTACCCCATCTTTTTCTTAAGAAAGTTATAGCATCACACAGAGCAATCCGATTTTGCCATTTCAAGCTCTATTTTACAGTAATGATCGACAGCATAGTTTTATACACCTCTGAAGTGTGGGGGGCTTTCTCCTCTTAGACCTTGGGACCGCACTTTAATTGGAAGGGTAGCCTTAATTCGGTGGATCTATCAGGAGGGTTCCAAATTCCAACGCAGATAACATTGGCGCCCGCTCAGAACTTGGCCGATTCCCTTTGTTATATAGCATCCAAAGACGGAGCATTTGGTACTGGGCTTCCTTTCAACATCGTCCATAATCAATTTTATAGCCAAACTGACAGCTGACTCACTATAGTGTGCAGGGCCCTACTCGAATACAGTAAAATTTTTGTTTTAATATTCAGTACTATCAGTACTGTAAAAACTATAAAAATTTGTTATACCGTATGAATCGTAAGTGCGAATACTGTCAGTACTGTAAATACTAAAAATGATAGCATTTTAACAAAAATAAAATTTAGTATAAATATAAGCCGATTCTGCTGTGAAAAAGACAGAACTCGCTCGGGAGTTACCGAATAATATCAGTACGTAACCATTATAAGCTTAGTGCTCAATTGTGTTAGTTATTTAGGAAGAGAGATTTCAGCTAAGTGCCCTATACAGCTAAGTGCTGAGGCTAAGTGCCCTATACAGCTAAGTGCTGAGGCTAAGTGCCCTATACAGCTAAGTGCTGAGGCTAAGTGCCCTATACAGCTAAGTGCTGAGGCTAAGTGCCCTATACAGCTAAGTGCTGAGGCTAAGTGCCCTATACAGCTAAGTGCTGAGGCTAAGTGCCCTATACAGCTAAGTGCTGAGGCTAAGTGCCCTATACAGCTAAGTGCTGAGGCTAAGTGCCCTAGGGATTAGGAATCTAGGATAGATCCTGGCCGTGACCCTCTGATCCACGGTACGCCCAGGCTGGTGAAACAGTGCTTGCCGCTCGGCACTGTATCTATAGACGCTACCAGAAGGAAAATTTAGTGAAATAGAATAGGGAAGTTAGCAGTAAGCTTAGACAGGAGAAAAACCACTGCGACAACTTTGGTGGCAGCGTAAAGGGATCAGAAAAACGGCAAAATTTAAAGAAGATGGCAAACGCAAATGCAAACGATATCATCGCTCTGTTAGCTGAGGAACTTAGGAACAGGTTAGAAATAGGGCCAGCGCGCCATGTAAAGATCCAAAAGTATACGCCAGGACAAGACATCCGCATCTGGTTGATAGCTTTTGACCAGCGGTGCGAGGCTGAAGGCATCGAAGAAGCCAATAGAAAACAGGAAGTATTAGCGAATCTCGATCTAGCTACTGCATTTGCAGCAGTGCAGCGCTTGAACTTGCCGGATAATCTCAATTACGAAGAGTTCAAAGAACGCCTTATTGAACGATTCGGCCGCATCGGTAGTTCAGCAGAATTCAGAGAAGAATTCAGAGGCAGACTTCAGAGTAAGAGCGAATCGGTAGAAGCCTTCGCTGATGCTCTCATTGAGCTAGTGTCAAGAGCATTCCCGAACATGAATGCCGAACAGAGAGAGGAAGAGATTGTGGAACAGTTCATTAAAGGTGTCAGAGTAATGGCCGAAACCAGAGAAAAGCTAATATTCGCCCAGCCGAACAACTTGCAGGAAGCTAGAAGGATGTTACGCAGAATGGAGGCTGCTTGGAACATGTCGCACAAGTCATCAGGCATGCGCATGGTCAGAGATGAAGACGCCAGGGTCGAGCACCTCGAAGACTTGCTAAAGAAACAGCAGGATGAGTTAGATAAACAAAGGAAAGCCCTGCTGGCCCTGATGGATGAGCGGAAAGCCGCCAATCAACAACAGCCACAGTTCTATCCTGTGCAGCCACAGTACTATCAGCCTCCGCAGCAACAGTACTATCAGCCGCCACAGCAGTACCAGAACCAGCAACAGCCTGTCTGGAACAATCGCGGACCACAGCAGCAACCGCAACAGCCGAAAACCTGCTTCAATTGTGGGAAGCCAGGTCACATCGCTCGAGAATGCAAGGCGCCGAGACGAAATGGGCAACAACCGCAGCCGGCGGTCCAGCCCCAGCATCCGGGAAACTAAGAGTCGAGGGACGAGACATGAGGCCACGCCCCTCCGGAGAAATAGAAAGCGATCTATCGGCCTCGAAAACTGTAAATGTACCAGAAAAGAGAAGTTATGCAGCCGTAGTCCAAGGAGACAAAGTTCAGAATTCAGCTAGTGATGATAAATATAACAAGACATTACCACACAATGTAGAATACGCAGGACGCGAAGTAGTCCTAGTCGGTAAAATTAAAAAGCAGAAAACTCATTTCTTATTAGATACTGGAGCAGGACACAATTTTCTAAGTAAAAGTACGTGGACGTCTAAATTTAAGAAACAGGATGTTGAGCCAAGTAATAGACGAGTAACTACGTTTGATGGATCGATTGTGAGAATTGAAGGTGAAGTAACTGTTACTGTAGAATTCGGTGACGTAGAAATTAAAACTAGCTTCTTGCTGTGCAACCACGAATGTGACGACATCCTAGGGATGGAGTTTTTCTTAAACTTCTGTAAAAGTATTAATTTCGACCAAGGTATGCTAGTCCTGAACAACAAGGCCTGCATACCAATTCAGTTTACAAAATTACCAGCTAAAGTCTGCAGAATATACAGTCACGAAGCAACAACAATACCGGCCAAGAGTGCCCTTAGGATTCCAATTAGGCTGCCGAAGCACTCAGAGGCTAACCATGGCACGCCGATGATGATCGAGTCTGCCGGCAAGCAAATAATTACCAAAAAATGGCATGTTAGACATGGTTCCAACCCTAGTAACAATGAAGGATGGAACTAGCATCGTAGAAGTAATAAACCATCAGAATCATGAAGTTAAGATACCAAAATCAACTATGATTGGAATTGCTAAGCCACTGAAAGTTGATGAGCTAACCTATTTTGCGCAGTCAGTTGGACAGACTAATGATATTAAATGTAACGAAGTTAAAGAAGAGACTGACGGATGGATAGAGGAAATTAACATAGGCGACGAACTAACAATAGAACAGAAGAACCAAGTCATCAACCTATTGAAAGAAAACCGAGCAGCATTTTCAAAGGACAATTATGAAATGGGACTCACTAACTTAGTAACGCACGAGATCGATTTGAACGATACCACGCCAGTGAGGATTCCGACTCGGAGAATTCCGCCGCATTTGCAAAAACAAGTCGATGAGCAACTAGATGACATGCTAGCCAAGAATTTAATAAGACCGTGCTATAGCACCTATTCTACGCCATTGGTTATAGTACCGAAAAAAGACGGATCAATTCGGATTGTTAGTGACTTCCGAGTACTCAATTCTCGTGTAAACTACTATCCGTACCCGCTACCTAACATACAAGAAACATTTTCTCATTTAACGGGAAGTCAGTTTTTCAGCAGCTTAGACTTAAACTCAGGGTACTGGCAGGTACCAATTAAGGAGGAGCACAAGTTCTTGACGGCCTTTTCAACCCTAACTCGCGGCCAATTTGAATATCAAGTCATGGCGCAAGGCCTATCGAATGCTCCGGGAACGTTCCAGCGACTAATGAACTTAGTCTTGATGGGAATTCAGCACAAATTCGCCATGTCGTACATCGACGATATAGTCACCTACTCGATGAAATTCGAGGACCATCTCCACCATCTGAGAGAAGTATTTCGGAGATTGACTGAGGCAGGCTTGAAGCTGCGGCCGAAGAAGTGTAATTTGTTTCAGAAGGAATTGAAATACCTAGGACACATAGTCGGCCGAAATGGGATCCAGACTGATCCAGCTAAAATAGAAGCTATCAGGTCTTGGCCTACGCCGAGAGATGTAAAAGAGCTCCGCAGCTTTCTCGGTCTATGTAACTATTATTGCAGATTTGTAAAAAATTACGCCGAAGCGGCACATCCGCTATTTCAACTGACTAAAAAAGGAATCCAGAATTTTCGTGAAAAATGGACAAAGGCTCACGACAAGGCCTTCGCCTTATTAAAAGAAAAGATGACATCCACCGACGTGTTAGCCTATCCAGAATTTACGGACGACGCGAACGTGAAGATGGTATTAGATACTGATGCTAGTGAAGATCGGATCGGGGCCTGCTTAGGCCAGATTCAATCTGATGGGGTTGAGCGACCGATCGCCTACTTCAGCAGAGCCCTGAAGGAGTCCGAAAAGCGATATCCAATAACGAGAAAGGAACTTTTAGCGCTGGTCGATGGCATGAAACATTTCCGATTCTACCTGATCGGGAAGAAGTTCCTAGCTCGCACGGATCACAAAGCAATCCTGTGGTTGCTGCGTCAGACCGAAGCGCAGGGCATACTTGGACGATGGATAGAGAGATTGAGCGAGTTTCAGTACGAGATTGAGCATCGGTCGGGAGCCAAGCATTGCAATGCAGATGGGCTATCCAGGCGACCGACGGAAAGAAATGAAGACGAAGAAAAAACTAATAGGAGCCAGGCTGAGACAGGACAGGTGACACCTGCTGAGCAGGAGTCGGAAGCCTTGACCAAAGTCTTGGTGGTCAACAGCAGGTGTTTCCAGGTTAAGCACCAAGGCTGTCAGACTGAAGAGCTCGAGGAGAATTTTGAAGATGCACTGGAGTATCTAGAAGAAGTTGACTGCTCAAAGGAAAAACCCAGGAGACAGGAGTGTGCTGTTCCCAAGGCCAACCGAGCAGGTCAGAAAAAAATTGATGTGCCGGCAAAGCTATCGTCTACGGAGGGCATGCAGGGAGAGAGTCGTCTCGCTCCGTTGCCTAAAATAAGCGTTTCGAAACTAGAAAGCTGTCGTACGAAGCAAGAAACTAAGAGAGGGCAGAGAAGACAAGTGATGCATCAGCTGCAGAAATCAGCTGCGCCGCCGCCGCCAGCTCGCCAGGCTGCGCCGCCGCCGCCAGCTCGCCAGGCTGCGCTGCCACCGCCAGCTCGCCAGGCTGCGCCGCCACCGCCAGCTCGCCAGGCTGCGCTGCCACCGCCAGCTCGCCAGGCTGCGCCGCCACCGCCAGCTCGCCAGGCTGCGCCGCCGCCGCCGCCAGCTCGCCGACCGCAAGTCCGCCAGCCGCAAGCTCGCCAACCGCAGGTCCGCCGACCGCCGGCTCGTCAACCGCAAGCCCGACAACCGTCAGCTCGTCGGCCGCTGCAAAGTCGTCAGCCGACGCCGCCGCCCCCTTCTAACGAGGCTGCTACGACCGCCATCCCAGAGTACCAGCATCGCATTCAGCGACTGATCAATGGCGGTGATCTACCCCTTAGTCGGATTGTTTATCACATTCGACAGTACCTGATCCGAATGGCCTATGCCCAATTCGACGGCAGAATGCTGCTGCAACGCTCGCAGCTCCGCCAGGTACTAGCTCAGCTACGGCAGCAGTACAGCAGACTAACTTGCCTAGACGCAGTCCAGGAAGCAGCGCGGGAAGTCCGCCGAATCCTGGCCGCATCAGAAGAGCCAGCCCACCGCGTTCAACTCGAAGCCGAAACACGCTGGATTCTCACGCAGATCGGTTACCAGCAGTATCTATATCAAGAACTCCCGGTAATTTGTCAATTTAATAATTAAGTTCAATTACTATGCGCTTTACCTTTGTGACAGCTACATTTGCTTTGCATATTTTTACTTACCTTGCTTATCATGTGTGAATATTATTTTTATGGCCGCTTTACATTTTTGCTTATCTTACATGTTTTGTGCATGTTATTGCTTATTGATATGCTTTTCGCTGTTTTTATGCCTTTTGACTATGACTACTTTGAATTTTACTTTTTCACCTATCCTACATGCCTTGCGAATGTCATTGCTTATTGTTATGCTTTTCGTTGTTTACTTTTTGCATGTGTGCGTCTGTATTACTGTAATGATTTTTACTCACTCAATGTAATTCTGCATTTTATTCATAAAAATCATAAAGAGAGGGCAGGTTGTGCAGGGCCCTACTCGAATACAGTAAAATTTTTGTTTTAATATTCAGTACTATCAGTACTGTAAAAACTATAAAAATTTGTTATACCGTATGAATCGTAAGTGCGAATACTGTCAGTACTGTAAATACTAAAAATGATAGCATTTTAACAAAAATAAAATTTAGTATAAATATAAGCCGATTCTGCTGTGAAAAAGACAGAACTCGCTCGGGAGTTACCGAATAATATCAGTACGTAACCATTATAAGCTTAGTGCTCAATTGTGTTAGTTATTTAGGAAGAGAGATTTCAGCTAAGTGCCCTATACAGCTAAGTGCTGAGGCTAAGTGCCCTATACAGCTAAGTGCTGAGGCCAAGTGCCCTATACAGCTAAGTGCTGAGGCTAAGTGCCCTATACAGCTAAGTGCTGAGGCTAAGTGCCCTATACAGCTAAGTGCTGAGGCTAAGTGCCCTATACAGCTAAGTGCTGAGGCCAAGTGCCCTATACAGCTAAGTGCTGAGGCCAAGTGCCCTATACAGCTAAGTGCTGAGGCTAAGTGCCCTATACAGCTAAGTGCTGAGGCTAAGTGCCCTATACAGCTAAGTGCTGAGGCCAAGTGCCCTATACAGCTAAGTGCTGAGGCTAAGTGCCCTATACAGCTAAGTGCTGAGGCCAAGTGCCCTATACAGCTAAGTGCTGAGGCTAAGTGCCCTATACAGCTAAGTGCTGAGGCTAAGTGCCCTATACAGCTAAGTGCTGAGGCTAAGTGCCCTATACAGCTAAGTGCTGAGGCCAAGTGCCCTATACAGCTAAGAGCTGAGGCTAAGTGCCCTATACAGCTAAGTGCTGAGGCTAAGTGCCCTATACAGCTAAGTGCTGAGGCCAAGTGCCCTATACAGCTAAGTGCTGAGGCTAAGTGCCCTATACAGCTAAGTGCTGAGGCCAAGTGCCCTATACAGCTAAGTGCTGAGGCTAAGTGCCCTATACAGCTAAGTGCTGAGGCCAAGTGCCCTATACAGCTAAGTGCTGAGGCTAAGTGCCCTATACAGCTAAGTGCTGAGGCTAAGTGCCCTATACAGCTAAGTGCTGAGGCTAAGTGCCCTATACAGCTAAGTGCTGAGGCTAAGTGCCCTAGGGATTAGGAATCTAGGATAGATCCTGGCCGTGACCCTCTGATCCACGGTACGCCCAGGCTGGTGAAACAGTGCTTGCCGCTCGGCACTGTATCTATAGACGCTACCAGAAGGAAAATTTAGTGAAATAGAATAGGGAAGTTAGCAGTAAGCTTAGACAGGAGAAAAACCACTGCGACAATAGTAATATTGGAATTGCCAGTAAATTAAGCTGAGTAAGCATGAGTATAATTGTAAAAGCCAAAACTTATCAAAGGCCATGCGCCATTCTAACACACAGATGCAACTTTGAGGCTCCATTTGTGACTTACTGGAAACACAGAATGCAGAAATCATCTGAACTAAGTCTTTTCTATTGCACTTTCAAAATATCGTATCGAACAGAAAATTACTTAGAGAATCTAGCAGATCCAAGCTATAGGTGAATCTTATAGCGGGATTATGACTTAGCAATCACAATTATTAGCATGTGAGGCACAAATTCCACACGAAAATCGAAAGTGCCCAAAGTGCCAAGTTGAAGTAGAAAGTGAGGTGCATTTTCGATTTAGCTGTAACTGGAGTGGATGCAGAGAAATAAAAGGAAACTTTTCTGAATTAAACTTCGGGAAAGGTAAAAAATTAAATTTTGCCTAGCAACTCTGACAAAACTCGTTTCCTGATGATACAAGAGGATAAAGCGTTAACAGAAAATCTTGCTAAGTTCATAGAGCTCATGATAAAGGACAGAAGGCCATTAATTTGTAATTTTGCTCAATTGCTCAAAATAAATGTCAATATGTTTATTATGCGTACTTTCATTTCATTATTGATTTGAATTATCTTTTCGCTTGAACAAATTTTCTTCGTTTTTAAGTTGGTTAGATTTAAAAAAAGCAATGAAATCGGTACCTAATTATTGGCATGAGTGAATACGAGCTAAAGTAGCAGTAATAATAATAATAATAATAATAATAATAATAATAATAATAATAATAATAATAATAACAATAGTAATAATAATAATACAAATTATTTATTCATCTTCTCAAAATGCAAACCTAGCTAACTTTTCACCATGCTCACTAACCACCTCTGCTTCGACTTGATTTTTTATTTTAGGGATAAAAACGATTCATTTATGCGTAGATTAATTCTCGACACTTGCTTTAGATTGGGTTACACTGACATCAAAGCGAGTTCGATGACTAATTTGCCACATTTTCAACCCTCTCTACTATTAGTAGCCTATGCGAAAGGACAAAATTTCGACTGGGCATTTATGTTTATCAGGAAATATTAATACACGAAGCTTGGTATGCGGTTTCCCCTATCCTAGTACCCTGCATTGAGCTACGCTGGTAATCCTAATCTCCTCTTCAGTTTTCCAGTTCTAAGATCGTCTCTCAGTTTCGCATTACCACTCGTCTAAGTCTCTCACATCTCTCTGGAATCGGCATCAAGGATGGAAAGAAGGCTAGGGGGAAAGCTTGACTGGCTGTTTTCATTTCATTAAATTCCGTTCACGCCTCTGGTTTGAAAAATGGACGTCTGCTCTGAGCTCTCTTTCTCTCTCTGCCTTTCCCTTCCTTTGCACTTCCCTACAGTCGAAACTCTAATGTAATCCAAGCGTTTATCAGGTCAAGCCAAAATAGCCAGTTAAACCCCACCTAACATCAAAATCTACGCTGCTGCTGCACTTTAAAATAAATCCTCATTTTCCTTATTAGCACTAAATAATGCTCTCAATTTTTTTCTGTAAATATGTTAACTATTTTAATAGACTTACGCCCTCGCAACACTTGAAAATAAGCTTAAATGGGTTCGAAAAAAATCTTTCCTTATTTCTATTTGTTTTCCTGCACACAGTAGAACAAAGAATCTTGTGACAATTATTCTTACTTTTTCCAAAACGATTTCATGAACCTCTCACTAAACTATACAAAATAACATAACAGAACACCAAACCACGTTACCCGCGACACAACTTATGGAGCGCTTCACCTTTGACGCATTAAAAACGGTTCTACAACCACTTCACTCTTATTCTTCACAACTAAAACAGTTTAATGAGCGCCAAAAAATTCACCACACAGCCAAAACGGTTTAACGACCGCCTCACCTTCTACCTACCCCAACACAAATTAAACGGTTCATAGACTGCCTCACGTACCCCAACACAAATTAAACGGTTCATAGACTGCCTCACGTACCCCAACACAAATTAAACGGTTCATAGACTGCCTCACGTAACCCAACACAAATTAAACGGTTCATAGACTGCCTCACGTACCCCAACACAAATTAAACGGTTCATAGACTGCCTCACGTAACCCAACACAAATTAAACGGTTCATAGACTGCCTCACGTACCCCAACACAAATTAAACGGTTCATAGACTGCCTCACGTACCCCAACACAAATTAAACGGTTCATAGACTGCCTCACGTACCCCAACACAAATTAAACGGTTCATAGACTGCCTCACGTACCCCAACACAAATTAAACGGTTCATAGACTGCCTCACGTACCCCAACACAAATTAAACGGTTCATAGACTGCCTCACGTACCCCAACACAAATTAAACGGTTCATAGACTGCCTCACCTACCCCAACACAAATTAAACGGTTCATAGACTGCCTCACCTACCCCAACACAAATTGAACGGTTCATGGACCGTCTCACCTTCTACCCCAACACAAATTAAACGGTTTAGAGACCGCCTCACCTCTTACCCCGCACTACCCCACAATTACTTAGTTTGATGTCTGCCAGCTCAAAGTACTTGATGGAACTTTAAAGGATAAAAGGACGATAAAGTGGAATATAAAAGGTACGGCCTGACTGCACACAGCGCAAATTAGGGTGGATAAGCCTGTTAAAAAGAATGGAACGATAAAAAATCAATCTTCACTAATTGGTACAAACCCCCTACCTCTGCAACTAAACTCTGAGTCATTGAAGACTCATTAGGGACATCAATTTTTTTGCCCTATAGCACCATCAGTCGTAACTGACTCAAGCAGTGAAGCTTCAAGGCCCTTTCTAAATTAATTTGTGATTGGACAATTAGTTAGAATGAGAAACAGTCCCGTGCCTAGCTGAATGAACCTAATTTTTCTATATGGAAATTGTCTTCGAGGGGCTCCAGCCAGACTCCCAGCTTCTCTCTAAATACTATATCTATGCAAATTTCCTACAAAAAAGTGCATTGACGAGAAAAGATCCCTTCTTAGGTTGTTTCAGTGGAACAGCTACTATGTTGCTGGCTAAAAGAGCGCCAAAACAAGAGAAGAGAATGAAAGAAAAAGCAGCGCTTAACGAATGGACGCTCTATGAAGCGTCGAGCACAAAAAGCAAATAAATATTGAAACAGTGAAAGCAGCAACTGGTTTCTTTCTATACCTCCATGGAAACAAGCCGCACGATAAACGTTGATTGAAGTAGAGTGGCGGTACATGACAAAGAGAAAGTGAACTGAAAAAATCAAACAGCTAGCAGTAGGAGAAACTTACTAAACGAAACAACATACCTTATCCCAGGATAGTGGATAGCATTTGATTTGACCAGGTGTGTCATTCATTGGGCTCTCTTTCTATTTCTACCCCCTATCTCTCTTACTAGTTTCTCTTACACTCTGCAATCTGATTTAATCTTCTGTTCTTATATACTTTTTGGAACAGTCAAAACGATGCTTTTTCATAATGCTAACAATTTCCTGTCCGGATGCTTAGCTGGTTCTCATTTTTTCGGTCTACTTTTTCGTTTTAGGTGTCTTGCTTTCGTTCATGGGAATTCTTATCTATCTTTTCTAAGGATTAATTTAAAAATATATACCTAATTGATATTACAAACGAAGTTACAGGCTAAGCTAGGTAAGATATTACAAGAAACAGTTCTTAAAAATAAACATTCATTCAAAATGTACTTCGAACCTTTGAAATGACGGATTACAATAAAACTAATCGTTGACGAAGGCAGCACTTAAAACGGTATAATGCGTAGGCTGCTCCTGACCACCAGCTCTTACTAAATCCTGAATGGTTAAACCATGCTTTTAAACATACTTCAGTTATTTAAATACCAATACTACAGCAAGCCACAAAACCTATCTATTACCTGCCGCTTGTGTGGGATAGCGAGCAAACATCTCCCCAGCTCAAGTGTGCCGCTTCTATACTGCAAACAAACACAGTTTCTGTCTCGTAATATAGACCCGCAAGAGGTCTGCTAGATTTCTGCTTTTTTTAAAAAGGAGTCCTTTCAGGTCTAGGCTCTCTATATTAGCATCATACTTGCAATTGCATTGCAGTTTAAAATTTTCTTATTCTCTGCTAGATATTTTTATATTTTGATCCCCGAACTTTGATTCTAATATTTTATCCCTTGTGCCTCTTCCACTTTCTGATCATATAAAATAATAATAAAAAATGAATTTAGACACCTGGCCTTTCGACCCAGCCCACAGCACAGCCGCAGCTAGTTGCACGGCGCATCCGAGGGCTGTGTACAGCTGCTCAGTCCTGACGGGCTGGAGGGGCCGCAACACCCACCCTAAATTTACCCAGCTCAAACTGGCACCCGATCTCAGCTGGCTGGCCTGAAGCAATGCCGGATCCAGTGCCGTGCTCCAAGGCACAAATAGTCTCCGAGGACCGGGATTCGAACCCACGACCTTCCGGTCATAAGGCAGGCGCCCTAGCCACTAGGCTACAACTCCTAGGCAATGCGTGCCCACCTTCTGAATTATTTGGATTAAATGATTCACGAGAAACCAGCAAGAGAAACACAGAAAAAAGCCACCTCAGGCTATTATACTTTTATTGTGGGTGCCATTTTATAAATCCATTATTCTAAACGACAGCTAGGAGTACAAGCACATAACATGAAGTACTTATACAGAATGATACAGAAATAAAAGCTAAACGTGCTATCCACTATGCATAATCCAGCTTTCGTAAAATCGTAATAATGCAAAAAGCATCACGTCCCGTCAAGGCACACGCTGCGCACAGGGCCGTCATCGGAGCATACCTAATATTTGTCCCTGTGCACCCCCTAGCAGAGGATTATTTGCTGCACAGTGCATTGTTTTTGATAGTAGAGGCCATAAAAATCTATGATTTGCCTGTCTGTCACTGGGGGTGAGGTTTATGGGATGCTTTAGGCTGGGGGTGTTTGGGAGATAAAATTTCTGCTTCCTTCCATAGCCTTTTCGTAGCGGCTGTCCTAATCTCCTTTGATGAGGCTGGCATCCTCACTCCCAGCCACACCTATAGGCAGTTCAGAGTGCATCAATCACATTCTGTACAAAATCAACTACGCACTGCCACTGATCATTGAAGTGTGTGGGCTTAATTAGTTTAGTTAATTTTTGCATTGCTAGATTGGCTATTTGTTTCTGATGGGTAATTTCCTGTCTGTCTATTTAGTCCAGGTGCAGCCAATTAGGGCTATTAAAGTTTTCTAAATTATGTGTGTTTTGAAGAACAATCAAGTACGGATATGTGCACTATATTGAGTTTTTTTGTCTTTCTTACCTCATTTTCCTAATCACTTAAATCAACCCGACTCAGTCAACTCTTCCCTTACTCTCTTAACTCTTTCCCCGACTCACTCAACTCTTCCCGACTCACTCAACTCTTCCCGACTCACTCAACTCTTCCCGACTCACTCAACTCTTCCCGACTCACTCAACTTTCCCCCGACTCACTTAACTCTTGACCTATATGTACTAAGCTCATCTGGTTTTTAGGCATTAGGTATATTTGCATGCTAAAATACTTATTTGGCATAAATTATTGTTTAACAATCGGCTGTCGCACAATTTCAGGCTAAAAACTTTTTCACTGACAAAATTCATGCCCGCACACGTTAGCGAGGGCGCAGTTGCTGCACAATTTCAAACTATATGCAATCCAGCAATAAACAAATTTCACCGGGGTAAAAACGGGCGCAATGCAGCAAAAAAAATCGTTGAAAAATGCCGTTGGAAATGAGCCAAAAATCCTCGATATTTCCAGTTGCTATATGCATCCCCAGTAGAGGTGATTCTCCATATCCCCTCAAATCGTATTCCTGTGTTTTTGCCCTGAAGCAAGAATTACCAGATGCAACTGTCTGTTGCAGCAAGATGCCAGGCTTTCATTTGCACACTCGTCAATTTGCCAGACCGCTCTAGGTCCCTGGGCGCTCTCTTTTTGCATAGTATAATATTTTTGGGAATTATACTCGCCATGATCTTCGTGTCTTCCCAAGCTCAAGAAATTCGACAAAAAAAAATCACTCAATCGAGCACTCACTCAGCAAATCGATCTGCGGATCAACCACCGAGTACTTTCTCAGCCTAGTGTGTCGCTGCTGCTGCTGAGTGTCCGAGTCTTCATCATCTTCCTGCTGCACTGTGGCCAGTGTATGACGACCGCGGGACATGACGACGTCCACTTGATGGTTGCGCTGCTTTTTCAATAAACTAGCAACTCACACAGATAGTGCGAGGATTTCAATTATGAAATTGGATCCGATTGAGAAATGGCAGGACTATTTGGGACTAAAACATGCCAGATTGGATCAACTTTTAGCTTAGTTGGTGGGCAAGAAATCTCACGCATTCAGTATTGCCAGATATCGGCCTGGGGCACCGTCCAATCAGAGATTTTTTGACTGTTTTTCTGCGAGATTTTTCACCACGTGTAGGACACTCTACTCGGTCAAGTAGTACTATATGTGCATATGTGATTTCTTCGATGTAAATAAGATTTAATCAACAGATAGTGAATTTATTTGCCGTTAAAGTCTTAAAATTACACCGGCAATAATCTAACAACTGATCAACTTTAGCTGTGATGTCTGACAGCTATCGAATAAGTAAATGTTATTCCCCACTTGTTTAATTTAATTTCAATTAATGCATCACGAAGCAGCTAAATTTTGAAGGCATGCTACACAATTTCAGCGTAAGCAAATCTAATGAGTCGAATTCATACTTATATAAATAAAAGTGGGTTAAAAATCTACGAAATCTATAATTCTTTCACTATGATTAAGTAAGATAGACTTTAATTTTGATGTCGTTTTTCTAACTTTTCTGATACGTTTATGAAAATTTTCCTAGAGGACCGTCTGAAAGATTGGCCCTATGAAGTGAGTGAGTGCATCTTAAAATGAATGATAATTTGCAATTAAATAGCTGCTGAAGTAAACTTCTAAAGTGAAAGGCCAACGCCGAAAAATTAGCACCAAAATCACTTACGATAGTCCTGATATTCAAATTTCTGCTTCTCGTCCAGATGCACGGCCATATTGTCTGCAGCTTTCCAAGAAAAAAAAACAAAATCAAAACAAAAAAGTAAGAATGAGAAACTTAATGCAAAATAGGATTTTTTTAACAGCTACATGTACTAAGCGCAGTTTTGGGTGGATAAGGGCTTGCGCTGATATAACCCGCACTTGGTGATGAAGGGGATTTCCAGCTGCATGCAACACTCCATAGTCATTGGCTGACTAACTGCATTTTACTTGAATTTCAGCCCCCCATCTGGCTATATGGGAATGACGCAGGCGCGTATCTATGCTGCATAGGGGAGACGACGGGGCACGCGGGACCTCGGTTGGACAAACGTTCGCCCCATGCGATAGCAATGTCCCTCGCAGCGAAGTAATCCCGAATACGCCACTGGCCGTAACATTCGATGTCTGGGGGGATTTTTTTATTGCTAAAGCTACTGACCGAGAAAAAATGCTAGAACAACCGGTGGGTATGGAGTGGGTACGTATTGCATCGCATTATATGGGCAACGCACGCCTAGTAATGTGCGCTCTTGGCCACTCCCAAACTACGTTTGGAAGGTTTAGGGGTTGGTGGCCTGGGATTTCGCTTCAGATGACTAATTGACGCTTCATATCTGTCCCCCCCCGCTATCAGTCTAGATCCCAAATATGATGCTGGAAAAATAACGATCCGCTTTATTATTATTATATGAAGAAATCCAGGCCAACCAGAGATGGGTTAAAAATGTCACTCAAAATCGGCTCTGATTATGGTATTGAAGCTTGAGAGTGAGGAACTGTATAATACACGCTAATTATGGGACACGAAAAGAATTATGGGAACTGGCGCAAAGAAACTGTTTCAGAAACAAACTCAGGGACAAAATACACAAAGAATAAAATGAAACAGCAATAGATACGCACATATGCTTAATGCTAATGTCAGATCTGAGCTCATCTGAACTCAGGCCATAACATCGATGAATGAATGCGTGAACAGGCAGGCAAAAATGTACAGTACTGATTGACAGCACAGATACTTGCACAACACAGAGGATAATTTGCATAAAAATCTATTCAAAGAAGGGCCAGCTTGGATAAGCGCAAGTCTGTGATTGACAGAAGGAAAAGATTGGGTTCGGAAAGATGGTAAGATTTGGTCAGAAAAAACTCCCAAGCATGAAGTTGATATCAACTGTTTTCTCTACAAATAAAGCTGAAAATTGGCTCACATTTTGCAAGCAATAATTTCCCAAAGTACAGTAACTTTTGGGGCTCCGAACTTATTCTAACTGGATATTTCATGTCTATTAGATCTTTTTTCATTTGCTTGACCTTTCAACTAAAAAATTACTTTGACCTTCCTGTGGCCTAATGAATATTATCTCGTGCCCGTTTTAATTATTGTGCTTAAAATAACGTGCAATTTAAAAAGCAAGGCAGAATGAACCGTTAAAAACGAATAGTAATATAAAACCAGAGAATTTATTATAATCAAATCCAGGGCAAACCATCCACCTACCCCTAGTTCAAGGGTTTTTTCGCTCTAACCCGATCAACGTACATTCATGGGCACGCTGTGTTTAAACTTGGCTTTAGTGTACACTCGGTCCAATGTACATTCATCCTGTTCATGCTAGTATAATCAGGTTAAGGGAGACGGAGTAGAAGGAAGGCGAAGAAACTTCAGTGAGCGTGGGCGTTACGTAATCTCACAAAGCTTCGCAATGTGCGCCAGGCAAAGGCAGAGAAATATTTTCAATGCTAGCTGGCATAAAAAGCTCATCTGTGAACCTTCACTAGCCCCTAACTAGGGCATCAGATGTGAGAAGAGTCAAATAATTTCGGGCTTGTCCCGTTGCTAATAAATTAAAAAATAGTTTCAAGTCGTTTCAAAGGACCCATGAATCAAACAAACACTTCGTCGATTCAGCGTAATCAACAGCCGACAAAAAATTCCCACCTGATCCAGCCACAGTCGACAGGTAACAAACGGCCGTCTCGTTTCAAGCCAGTCCGCTTCCAGGAATATCGGATGCAATGGGGCGGCTCGGGAACGTCTTCGATGGTCATTTCCGTCAGCGATGTCTACGTCCTTGATCCCGAGTGTCCAGCTCTAGCGGCCGCGGTTGCAGCTACCAAACTGGACGACTTCGACATTGACAATCGAATCGGAGGCTCAGCGCACCTGCCTAGCGACGCTGAACTGGTGGCCATAGTGGAGGCGGCAGCTGCTGCCTCCGCCACCACTTGCGGCTGTCGTCGAACAGTCTGCATCGATGGTGCCCGACATCAGCGGCACTTTTCAGACAATCGCCGGGTCGTTAATGGCAAACAGGCCTCCGAAAACTATTGCGTCGAGGGTGGCGAAAACTACGGTGTCGGAGTTGTTAACTGGACGCAACAGCCGTCTAGTTTTCCCCACGAAGCTCGATGCCCGCGACGTTCGATGCTTCGCGCGAAGCAGCGGCATCAGCAGCGGCGACAGCAGCAGACGCGCTGGCTGGCTCAATCGACTCGGAGTAGGCCTCCGTTGCCTCACCCGACACCGCAACTGCAGATTCGACCGAGGGCTAATTCGGCATTTCCTCGTGTAGAGAATCAATCGCTAGGATACACGGTAAAACCTCCACCTTCAAGTCCTTCGGAATTCTCTTCGACTCAAACGACATCAAGTCCGACTGCTCCGCCGCTGCCGCCGCCGCCGCCGCCGCCGCCGCAGCCGCCAACGCGACAACAGACGCCACCGCAGCAGTCAGATTTTGCAGCAGTAAAATCAACAAATCAGTCGCTACAGTCGCCAAGAACAGTGATAAAGACGACAGCAACTTCGGCTACCTCGCCGACAACTTCTGACGATCAATTATTTGCATCCGGCATCGGCAGCGCGCAGTCCTGCGCCGAGTCCTGCGTGGCAACGGTAGCCCAGGTGCTCCAAGACGCCCTGCTTGCTGCCGTTCGCGCCGAAACCGAACCCCTTGAGCGTCAGCTGGCCGAGAAGGACGCCGAACTGCGACGCCTTCGTCAGGAGCTTCGCGATCGGGATGCACGCCTGCGACGACTCAATCGACTGCTGATTATTGACGGCTTCCAAGAGGGGCTGAATGGCGTCGATGGCGATGCAGGCAGTGCTAACGGAAACCGACCTTCAACGGGGACGCCGAACGGCCGCGGCTATGAGTCAGCCAATGGGTCCACGTCGGCGCTGTCTTCTCTTCTATGAGCTGTGATGACTGATGACTCGTTGCTCAGGATCGATGGGATCTACTTTGTTCCACCGACCAAGTGGACTCCAACTGCACGATTTTGCAAATATTGATAGTTTTTTAATCAAAATTGAAGAAGGTACCAATCGTATCTATTAAGTGTACTTAGTCTATCTTTGCTGTTTTACGAGCCTTAAACTACATTCAAAAGCTGCCAATTATTTTTGCATGCAACGTTTCAGCATTGTATAGCACATATTGTTCCGTGGAACTAAATAAGCTGTGCTGTGTTCAAATATTCAAGACACCTTTTTAATATTGAGCCAAATAATAATCGTTTATTAATTTAATTTGTCAGTAGTTCTGGTTGACTAATCTGCGTCTTTCTGTACTTGTTTATAATTTTTGTAAATTATTACTGCCTGGCCAAAAATTATAATTTAGCTCGTATGTGTTCAGTCCATGTACTTGTATGCGCACTTCGAACCATACGAATCGGAATGATCAGAATTACAGGACTCATATTACAGACTCTCTGCTATTAAAGTACAAATAATTATTGTATAACGATTATTAGAAATTCTATAAAATTTATTTAAAATAGTCTGCAAATCGTTTGCACAGTTGTTGAATTGACCAAAGAACGAAAAAAGAAGAATAAAATCTGAGGAACAAATGAAAATTCCGAAAAGTATGATTAAAAAATAATCATTGATTATTAACCATCGAATTTACATGTAATCTTTTTTATTGAAAAATTCCTAGAGTTTGAAATAAAAAACCACAATTAAAAATACTATTCATGATTAGATCAAGTGCTACCTGCTGCGCTACAGTACGCTACTGTAAAAATTACTTTTAAAAGGAATGTTAAAAGGATCCACAAGGTTCTAGGAAGTAGAAAAAAAGGATTTGATTTGAAAAAATTGATTTGAAAGATTTTAGCCCTCTTCATGTCGTCGATTCTGGTTCCAGAAGCAGAGCCATTTTTCAAAGTATAACTTTTCAGCGGCGAACTGGCAGCGATTTAGGATTCTTTTTATTTGTTTTCAAGAAGTCAATTTTAATTGTTGTTGGCAAAAATGCTTCCAAGACGTTTCATAATTATAAGAATAATATAAAGTAATTTTTTGTTAAACTGCTATCTTTCTTGTAAATTCTGATTCTGGAATCGCATTGTGAAGAGGCTCTTTTTTAGAACTGTGCAATTTTTTCCGGACTGAAGATAGTAATAAAATATGAATTAAAACAAAAGCGTATAGACAGCAGGCTTTAAACTAAGTAATAGCTAAGTGTTCTTTCAAAAGAGACTCATTTTTACAAATTAATTGTTTTTCCAGAAGAAAATACACTTATTTTGTCTACTTATCTGTTTATGCTCTAAATTTCTAACATGGAATTTGTGTTCCGATATTTTCTTTGATTAAAAAGTCTGAACTCTCAGATCAATGTAGGTTACTAGTTACGCAGTAAACGTGTTTACAATCCTAGTTAAAGAATACGAAAAGAGCTGTAGAAGTTTTAAGAGACTTAATGGATATTTTTCATTTTATTTTCTAAACTTTTTACGATTTTTATTTTGATTTCTGAACAGTTGATTTAAATTTCTTGCTCATGTGACTGATTACAAATTTTATGCTATCTTTCCCTTAGGTCATAATAAATCCTTTTTTTAAAAAGATTTTTTAAAGTACAAAAATGCAACATGTGCATAGTATTATAAAAATTTTATATAAATTTAATTATATACCTTTTTAAACAAAAGCTTTCTTTGCTGCCTGTTTTAGTGAACCACAACTGATGCATGGGTTTATATATTTTTTTAGCTTATTTTCGTTCAAATACCACTGGTCACTGGGTGCAGAAAAATTTTTTAATCTGAAGCCATATCTATTACTAGTTGTATATTAAATTTAAGGATTTTAAGTCATTCATACTTCATTAAAATATTAAGTTTACTAAAAATAATTAAATATTATATTATAACATAAAATTTCGAAAAGTAAACGTTATTTCTATGGATAATTGATTTTTCAATTAAAATTGACATACCTTGTCGCTCATAATGTACATTCAACCATAGAAGCATCGATTGTTCACTTTAAGTGATAATTGAGTAGATTCTCATTCATGTTTTAATTTTCGATAAAATCCATGCGATATTTTTTTCAGTCCGTCATCAGGCCTAGCCATGGTGACGCTTGAAGACTTGCGTAAAATTGATCCGGCCACAGTGACGGCGGACAATGTGAAATCCATTGTGGACAAAATCAATGATGTAAGTTGACAAAGTAGAACTAATTGACTAGAATTAAGCATACATATGCAAGGGATCTAGTAAATTTCTAATGAAATCCAACTATTTTAGTTCGATCCAGGCGATATGGACGTCGACGGCGAGGCGGAGATGGTTCTGAATCTGTACGACGCCATAATCGACTCGCAGAAGACAGTCCACGAGCGAATGGAAAAGCAAAACAAAGAGCTGCAGGCCGCCTTCGAAGATTTGGAGAAGGAGAATCAGCGCCTGCGCCGAACCGCTAGGGAGGGCGGCGCTGACGCTGAAAAAGAGCTCGACCTGCTGAACGAAAATGAACGGCTGAGCAAGGAGGTTGAATCTCTGCAGGACGACATCAGAAAGAAGGAGCAGGAAATCAGCAAGGTTTGCCCAGATTATGGATGATAAAATAGAGTGGAGAGCAGATTCTATGTGCTGACTATCTAGTATAATCGATCAGTATTAAGAAGATAGTGTATAAGCTCTAAACTTCTAGTGGCTAAAAAATTTTCCCACACGCCATCAATTTGTTTCACCAGCTAACTGGGGAGAACGAGGATCTCGAGAACAAGCGCAACAGCTTGGAGCAGAAATTGGCCGAGGTGGAGAGCGAGAATCGCACCATCAGCAATCGTGTTAATAGTCTCCAGGAGCGAATCGAGCGCAGCGAGAAAAGCCAAGAAACAAAGTACGCAATCAGCGATCTCCAACAGAAAGTTCGCCAATTGAAAACTGACCTGGACTTGGCTCTGCAGAGCAAAGCTGAGCTGCAGGAGAAGCTGGAGAGCGCGAAGAGAGAGCTGGAGGAAGGAACCGCAGAATATGAGAGCTTCTGCGCTCGCTACCAGGAAATGAAGGTGACTTTGTAAAATTCCAACTTACAAAACATTAATTACTATGGAGACGCCATCAAGCAATAGACTAATTGTATTTATCTGATGCGCCAATCCTTGACCAGGCCTACGTCGACGAGAAAGACACAGAGGTGGCGAACGCTGCCGGGCAAATCGAGGTGCTTCGTTTGCAGGTGCAGGAGCTTCAAGACGAGATAGCCACGCTTCGCCGCGACGACGACAACATAATGAACGCCGTGAACGACAAGGTTGAGGAGTGGCGCAAGTACATCGCCGACAAAGATGACGAGCTGCGTCGAGCCGAGCAGGAAGTCCGCGAGCTCCGGTCGCGTCTAGGCGCTTTGAGCGTCGACGCTAGCAAAGAGCAGCTGGCCAAACTGCAGCAACGACTGCAGGAGCGGGACGCCACCATTGAGGAATTGCGCCAGGAGCTCAGCGAAGGCACAGACGAATGCAATCGGGTGAAAGCGATGCTGGAGCAGTTCCAGCAGGACCAGGCTGCATCCGGCAACACCATGGTGAGCCGGCAGGCTGATAGAATCGGCCAGCTGCTCAAGGAGAACCAAAGCTTGAAGCAGCGTCTGGAAGAGAGTCACCAACAGGCGCTAGAAAATGAGAAAGCGTCGCGAGAACTCGAAGAGAAAAATGAAGAACTTATTCAACGCAACGATCAAATTGTGGCTGGCGTTTTCGGATTGAAAGAGGCCGTAGACGAGACCAAGGCGAAGGAACGCGAGCTCGAATACTGTCGGCGAATGATTGAAGACTACGTGCGCCAGATCAACAAGCTGCACGACGATGCCGACAATCTGCGCATCGAGAATTCCATGATGCGAGAGCGACTGGGCATCGGACCGGATGAGGTGTTGGACACCGCAGCTCACAGGTGAGACACCGGGTCCTGTTAGAGGAAATCCGTGGGCTTTTCTTTTAACTGTTTATAAATTTTCAATCAACTTGCAGACGAGCCAAAGCGGTGCAACAGGAGGAGGACTCGGCCACCATCATGGTGCTGCAGAAAGAAATCGAGAGCCTCGAGGACGAACGCATGCGTTTGAAATGGCAGGTGAAGAGTTTAGCAAAGCAGTGCGGCGGCCAGGCCGCCCAGATGGGCCTGTCAGGCAACCTGCTGGTTCTTGAGTCCCTAGTGGAGGCCGAACGAGCTGGCGGAGTTCGCTCCGGCATCGACGAGATGATCCAGCCGCGCATGGCCGGCAGCGCCATGGCCGCGGCGGCTCCCGAGTCCGTGATGATGTCCAGCCGGGGCGGCTTGCTCGAGCCGGAGACGTCGCGCACCGTCCGCAGTGTTGGCGGCGGCGCCGAGGCTGCCGGACTGCGGCAGGAGCTGAGCCGGGTGGCCCGCGAGTTCGAAGAGCAGGAGAGAAAGGTCTGCCAGTTGCAGACGCAGAATCAAAGTCTGGCGGAGGAGAATCGCGTGATGGAATCGGCCTTGAAGGAGCTCAAGGAGGGTATGGAAAGTCGCAAGGCTGGCTCGTTGGAGAGTCCTTCAGCTGGACAAGTTTTTAGCCGCTCTGGAAGCCAAAAAGGTGCTTGGAGATATCGATGCAAGCTCCTATTTGAAGACTAGATTGGATAATTTGCAGGTAAGTAAATAGAGTGCTCTTTTCAATTAATACTCTAGTATTTAGATCGAGAAAGTGACAAATTGATCGAACAATGCAGGGCCGCTACGATGAGGTGCGAGCTGAACTCCGGGAATCCCGAGCCGAAACCGTCACCTACAAGCTGCAGCTGGACAAGACCCGCGCCCTGTCGGAGCGTCTGCAAGCTGACCTGGACATGGTGCGCAACGTTGGCGCCGCTTCGAAGACCATCTTTAACTTGAAATTGCCGGAGAATATGAATCAGACGTCTCAGGAGGTTATCAATGCGCTAACTGAGCAGCTCGTTCAAGCTTTGGCCGAGGTTAAAAAACGAAAAGAAGAAGTTTCTAAGCTGGACCAGAGTTTGCAGCACTTTAGGGCCAAGTTTGCAGTCGCAAGGTGAGTATATTTAATCTGAATATCAAAGTAATGAGTTTTCAGCGGCTAAAAAATTGCATCGGCACGGGAAACAACCCACAGGCATCAGCAGAGCCTGCTGTACACCGAATATCTGCGCGAAAGAACCGGCTGGTCGGAGGAGAAGACCCGACTAAATCAACGACTCGACGATTTGAAGGGCGAGCGTCAAGAAGACGCAGCCAGACTCAGCGAGTTCGATCGCCTGCTGGACACTCTGGCGCAGAAGCCGGAGGAGCAGGCGCGTCGGCTTGTTGAAACCACTCGACAAGTGACGCTGCTGCGCTGCAACGAGGCTGCTCTTGTTAGACGCTTCACAGCGCTGCAGGAGGCTGAGAAGACGCTGCGCAGAGAGAATGGCCGATTGAAGTCCGAGTTCACCGAGATGGAGAAGGCCGTCACTGAGCGGCTGGGCTATTACCGACGCTACAAGGAGACGGCTGCCTTCAAGCTGAACGCGCTGCAGAAAGCTCTAGCCGATTGCGTGCCGAGAGACGACCTAGACAGGATGCAGCGGAAACTGGACGAGCTCACTGAGAAGTACCGCGACTTTCTCGAGAAGAATAACAGCCTCGTGCACAAAGCTGAAACTTTGGACGCAATGGAAATGGAGCTGCGACAGCTGCGGCTGGACAACGAGTCGTTAAAGAAGGCGCTCACAGTGGAGAAGGAGAAGCGCAATCTGTTGGAGGCCAGGATGGAGGAGTTGTCCAAACGCGGAGTTGACACTGGCGTGACTGAGCAGAGCCAGGTGGCCATGTCCAAGAAGCTCAGCATGCTTGAGATGAAGGAGCTGAACGAACGCGAGCGCGCTGACCACGCGAGTCGCATGTACGAAGGCCAGAAGCTTCAGCTGCAACAGTTGGACGCTAGAAATCGCGAATTAGAAGAAAAATTCGCCGAACTCACAGCTCACGTGCTCGAAGCACAGAAAACTGAGCGGGAATTGCGCGACTCCTTAGCAACCTGCGTTACTAAGGAAGCCAGCGACAAAGATCGTCAACGCATAGCCAAGCTGGAGGAAGCTGAGCTGAAGCTCAAACAGGAGGTTGAACGGCTCCGAGAGCTGAGCGACATCGCGCTGAGCCAGTCCAAGACCTTCCGCGAGCAGCAGGTCTCGCAGGAGAAGGAGCTCACCAGCCTGAGACAGCAGCTGCTCGACTTCCAGTGCCAGAGCGACGAGCGCGCCGTAATTGGACGCCTGCACAGGCACATTGTGCAGCTGCAACTGTCAGAGACCTACCGCCCTGCGCAAGCTGGAAGATTCGTTTGCCAAATCGCGCCGATCGGAGGCCCAGATGCTCCGGCTGGAGCAGCGCGTCGACGAGCGCGACGAGGCGTTAAGCCGGCACCGGCTGGAGTGCCGCAGTCGGACCAAGCAGCTTCGCGAGACCGTCAGCAGTTTGCGCAGCCAGTTCGCCGGCTGCGTGCCACTGGCCAAGCAGGTGAGAATCGCGCAAGAGGGATATGATTAAGTTTTAAGGTGGTTTAACTGGTTTACTTGTGGTAACAGAGTTTGATAGAATGTTGAAACCAATGACATCTCTTGGTATTGGAAGGCAAAGTACGGGCCGTAAAAGAATTTAAGAAATTTTATACCAAGTTTAAAAAAAACAGTTTAAGAATCGTCAATTCAACCCGCATTCCACCCGCAGGAGCGCTTCACTAAGACGCTTCTAGCCCTGCAGGAGGACAAGCTTCGCACTAAGCGACTGTTAACCGAAGCTGAAGAGCAGCGCGCCAAAGCTGAGGACGAGCTGTTGGCGATGAAAACTCGCCAGGAGACTCAGGCGGAGCTTACCGAGGCGTTGAAAACCGGGAGCGGCGCTAAGAAAGTTGCTGAATGGCATCAACGAATGGAGCAGCTGCGTCTGCAGGAGCTGCAGCAAAGGAGGGCTTGCGAAAGAGCCAGACAACAGGTGACAATCTTAAAATTTTAATTCGTATATGTAAGAAGAGTTTAAAGATCGAAGGAAAGGCCAAATAATTGGGTCTGCAAAGTAAAGGGTCTGAAAAGTCTATGGTCCTTGAATTTTATGGTCTGTGATGGTTAGACCACAGAAGGGGTTAGACCCCGTGATGTTAAGGGTTTGTGAAGTGTGTTGCTCCCAGAATGAGCCACAAACCAATTTATCTCCATTTCCTAAACCTACATTCAGGTAAAACACCTCGAAGGCGTGGTGCGCAGTCAGGAGGCTCTCATCAGCCAACTAGAAGAAGACGCCGTCCGACTCAGCAAGGACTTCGAGGAGCGCCAGTTGCTGTGGGAGCAGCGCGAAGCCGAGCTCGAGCGCGTTGTCACCCGGATGGAGTCGGCTGGCTCGGAGCTGGCCGGCACCGCCAAGCGACTTGGCGACGCCACCGCGTCCGACGTGCCCGACCGGGAGCTGCCGCTGCCGTTGCAGCTGGAGCAGGCTGTCGCGACCATCAAGCAGAAGATCAAGGCGATCTTCGATCTTGAAAGTGAAAACAAGCATTTGAAATCGCAGATGGTCGAACTGGAGGAGACTTTGAAGGAGCGAGAACGCGCCCTGATCAAGAAGGAGCGGGCCATCAACGAGCTGCGCCTTCGACTGCCGGCCACAGCCGACCGAGACCGCCAGTTCGCCGCCGCCGCTGCTGACGCCGACGCCGCCGCATCCTCCGTCATTCCGACCGAGAATTTCGTCGAAGCGAAAACGCTCCAGGCGGCGCAGACAACTGTGGCCTCGCTGCAAGCCCGTCTGCAGCAGAAGGAGGAGTCGCTGGCCAAGTACAAGGAGTTGCTGAGGGGCGCTCAGGATGACTTAGAGACGGCCGTTCGCCGACATAACGAAGAAGCCAAGCTGCTCCGAGACAAGCTCTCGCAGAAGGAGGAGCTAGTGATGAGGCAGGCAGCTGCTCAGCAGGGTGTCGGTGCATTTGGCGAGCTGCCAAAAGAATCTGTGACGCGCAAGCACCTGAAGAAGCTACACGAGCTGCAGGAGCTGTTAGCTCACGAGCGCGGCAGGTCAGCCGGATTAGAGAGCGAGCTGAGGGAGGCGCGGCGCGAGGTGGAAACCTGGCGGCTGAGCTACGAAACGGCGCACAAAGGCTTTGATGCAGAGAGGGCCGTGCTCAAAGAGGAGGTGGACGAGGAGAAGCGGCGGTGCACGGAGGAGGTTGCGAGAGCCAAGCAGGAGGTTAGAGGATAAATAATTTTCCATAGTTTAGCTGTCTCCGGAAAAGAAATTAATGCCGAATTCAAACCATTTTAAACCTCGGTCACATTTTTATCCTCACAGGTTGTGGAGAAATCCGCCCTGGTGCAGCAACTACGCGAGGACCTCCGACGTCAGAAGGCTGAAAACGAGCGGGGCCCGTCGGCCACCATGAAAAATCTGGTCCGCAAAATGGAGATGCAGCTAGAGGAGAAGGAGAAACAGCAGCGCGCGTTGAGCAAAGCGCTCACAGACCTGCGCGCTGACATGGTGTACCACGCCGAGGAGACCGCCAAGGCTGGCGGAGTCCAGAACGAACAGGAAAGGGATCTTCACCGCATCCTGGAGCGGCACACGAAGGAGATTGCTGACGAATTGGAGCTGACCAAGGAGCGCGCATTCCGGGCCAAGTCTGAGCAGCGGAAACTGCGCGAAGAAAAAGAGGCGGCTCTTCAACAGTGCGAGGAGCTCCGAGCCGAGGTGTCGCGCAAGGAGGCCGCGGCTGCGAGGCTCAGAACGGAGAAGAACAAGCTGGAGCAGGAGGCTGAGGAGTTGCAGAAGAAAATGGAACGCATGAAGGCGGCCAGAGTGAGTGCGATCAATGTTTGGTTTGGCATAGTATTGTAGCCGGGTGTGCGTACGAGTAAGTTTAATACCCACAGAAGGGGAGTGCCTGGTGAGCCCGAGGTTGCACCATCGTACATTCGATGCATTCATAATTCTTTTTCAGCGTTCCGGTGCGGCAGACGAGCAGACTAAGGCCGAAGTTGAGGAGCTGCGTCGGAAAGTCCGACTTTTAGAGGAAGAAAACGTGCGCTTCCGTCAGCGGCCGGAGAAGCCTTTCGAAACTGACTTCGGCGGCGGTCGCAGCGGCGGCATCGAAGAATGGGAAGAACGAAAACGACTTGAGAGGACTATCGACAAGCTGAAGGACAAGCTGGGACAGAAACAGGTGACCAGGATGTGCAATTTGTTATCACCAATTGGTCAATATGATCAAAACTAGTTATTTGCAACAATCCACCAACCATCCGCACCCAGATTGAGTTCGACAGGCTGCAGCGTCAATACGAGCTCACCAAGAACGCGCTGGACAGAAGCACCGGCGGAGGCGGCGTCTCAAAGCACGGCCCGTCGGCTCGTCCCGAATCCGTGTCGGTGGCGCGACTCACCGGCAGCCGGCTGCAGATTGCCGATGCGGACGTGCGCGAAAAGAACTTCCAACTGGAAGAGGAGGTCTCCCGACTGCGCTATCAGCTGCACACACTCGGCGACGAGCGCGAGAAAGATGCACTGCGCCGGCAGGCGGCTATGCTGGAGGAGCGAACCGAGGAGCTGGAGCGGCAGCTGCGTTTGGAGAAGCCGGAATTCTCAGTCGAGGTTGAGAGGATGCGAGAGAAGCAGCGCCGGTTGGAGACTCAAGTGGCCGGTCTGACCAGGGAAAACACCGATTTGACGTTCGAAGTTGATCAGGCCAGGCGGGATCTGCCAAGGCTTAAGGTGAGAGTGATTTATGATTTTAAGCTGGAATGCAAAGAATATGCTCGGCCACGAGGTGGTCGTGATACGTGCGTAGATTAAGCTAATAAAACGCCTCACTCTTATGTACAGTGGAGAAAGTAAGATAACTGTTGTGTTTGGTGATTTACATTCGAGTGAGGTTGCTGTTTTTATCAGGCGATGTAAATTGGAGTGAAGTTGTTGTTTTATTAGGCGGTGCACATTGGACTGAGGTTGCTTGTTTTGTTAGGCGGTGCACATTGGAGTGAGGTTGCTTGTTTTGTTAGGCGGTGCACATTGGAGTGAGGTTGCTGTTCTGTTAGGCGATGCACCTAGGTTGATACGAATAAATGTGGTATGTGATGTACATTTGAGTGAGGTTGATTATATGTGTTACATGTGTTAAAAGTTTATATTAGCAAAACTAAAAATTATTACTTTTCTTCCTAAATAAACTAGTCTAGTTGTCGAATACATCATTATAAAATTCTGTTAATTTTAACACAAAAAAAATATTTTTTAGGAACGAGTCGCCCATCTGACAAAGTACGTGGAGCTGCTGAAACAAGAGAAAGCTCAGCTAGAGGCGGCTGGTAATACAGCCCGTTCGAGTACCAGTTCGACTAGCAACATTCGAAGGGTGAGCAAATGTTACTGTGTCGATTTGTCAATCAAAATAAACCTTTCAAAGGTAACTGAAATTAAAAGTACAATTACACCAAAACCCGAACCGGCAGATCGGCGAGAGCGGCAAGTCCACTCGCGAGCTCGAAGAGATGATCGCCCGGCTTAAAAACGTGGTGAAACGCACCGAAGCCGAAAACGAACGATTGAAACGCGCGCCTGGCGTCCTCAACCAGGAGGCGCTTCAACAGTTGCGCCAGGAGAACGACGGACTTCGCCAACAGCTGAGCGAGCTGCGCGAGCAGATGGGCTCCCGACTAGCCGAACGCTACGAGGCCAAGGAGCGCGGCACGGCTAAGCTGATGCAGGACTACGAGAAGCTGAGAAAGGAACTGCAGCGCGAGTGCCAGAGCCACGATCGCACCAGGGAGGAGGCGGCCAGGCTGCAGCGCGAGCTGTCCGAGGCTAGCCGAGGCGGTGCGGTAGCCACCGCGCAGTTCCGCGGACCCGAGCCCGACTCTGGCAAGGTACAGCAGCTAGAAGCGGAGTTGGCCTCGCGTGAGCGAACTGTAGCGATGCTCAAGGAGCAGCTGAGAGATTTGGCCGAAGCGGAGCGACAGTGGAAAGTCGAACGGCAAATGCTGTTGGCCAGGTTAGGCGAGGACGCTTAGATTGAGTGCACTGTGTTTCCTTGCTTACCTATTTGTAATGTACTTTGATGCGTAAAATACTCGTATTGTAAGTTAGTGAGTTATTTTATTTTTCCTAACGTAAAAACTGTTTCTGTAATTTTTCTATCTTTATCACACCTTTGTGATTATGACTTATCGATTCTATCGTTTAAACGACAAACCCAACCTCCTTCTAATTTCCTATCCCAGCTTGATCGCTATTGGCTAGCGTGAGGTGGGTTAAATTTTTTCAACCCCTTCCCCTCTCAATTTTTCTATCCTCCTCTATCATTGGCCCATTGCTATTGGCTGGCTTCTAAATAAAAACTTAGCGTAGTTAATTGGAGTTTAAATAGATTTTGGCTTTGCTACCGTATCGTTTTTCTATATTAGAAGCGTGATATCAATCATATGTTATTTTTTCAATCGAATTTCGAGCGATTAAGCGGCTCTCTCTTATTTTATCGACGTTAGCTTTACTGCTTATGTCGTTTTTGCCGATTTTCGATCATTTTCGTCGAAGGAGACTTATTTATTTCCAAACATTTTTAGCACAAACCAACACCAGTTTATTATGTACAGTCCTCTGCTTTTTAGTTCTCACTCAGTAACTAGATCTACCAACGTAATAAGAATAAACTGATGCACAAAAACCTTTCACAAGCAGTTGCTCTGATCAAATGCCAAGCTGGTCTTGCTAATTCTGTGAGAAATCGCTTTAGATTAAACTGTTTTGTATTGAAAATTTTATTTTAATAGCCAGACAAGCTGAGGTACAAGCTAATCTTCCTGAAATGAAATCCTACTGTGAAAATAGTTTTGTCTTTTTTATTTAATAATCTGTATGAATTGGCAGAAACATTATTCAGTTCATAATTATTGACAAACTCGCGGTCATAAGCATACGGCATTTTGCTGTCCTCGAATTCGATTTGCTGATCCTTTGTTGCCACGGTCTTCTTTTTTTAAGCTGCTTCCGGTTCGGGGATCTGTAGTTCGGTCCAATAGGATCAGAGATCACTGCCAGTCGCAACTATTTTCTCTTCTGATTGGGGACGGACTTAGTTGCCGGGCCGAATCAGGTAACCTAACACCAGGTATCTGTCTTCTTCTGTGCTGTTGGACTATCAACGACTTAACTGACCTCAAATTGGTCGATTCAATAAACAAGCGGACCCACACGCAATAAATAACTGAGTCAAGAAGGCTTACTGTTCGTTCTTGGAGTAGGTCCTTTTTCCTCTTCTTAGATACTAGAAGAGTTTTAGGAGCTCTGAGGCTCTCTTGTTTTGGACCAGTTTAGGTCTCGTGTATTTTTACCCTTTTTAGACCCTGATTGGGTCATAAAAGGTCATATTTTGAAGGCCGAGAGTTCAGCTTCTGGTTTTTGATTAGCTTGAAGGGATAGGGTTTTGGACAAACAGTCGAATGTAAGCGCAAATGATTGATGAGTGCATCTTTTGCCTTTGGGTACATGATGAATAACGTTTTGGGGGTTTGGTTTACTTTTATAAATTTATACTCAATTTGCTGTTTTTACTACTAGTTTAATTTTATAAGTAGCGTAATTCGAAAAATGTATTTTTCTTGCAATTTTGGCATACTACACCCTCTCTTTTTGCCTCCTATCTACTGAATCGAATATTCCTGCAGATCAAGGATGCATTGGGTTACCTGGCATTCACACAAAACAATGACTGGCACTTTACTTTGCTGTAATATGACGCTCCTTCCATTAGCAAGTTGCCATTCAGTATCGAGCTATCACGTTAATGGATGGTTTGATTCTGGTTTTGTTTTGGAATTTGATACTCGTCATGTTAGCAGAAAACAACACTTTAATAGCTTCTGGTATTTAAAAACACTTAGTCCGGGATACTGCCATGAATGCGCTTCCCGATCGCGTCATGTCTCGGGATTTTCAATCAAACATAACTGAAGCGGAGCCTCAAGAGCTCCAATGGTACGAGGTACCCGGATGGCGATGGGCCTTCAGCAACATCCTGGTCTGGCTGATGCCCGCTATACTCGCGTTTGGAATTGTTTTCAATCTACTTTGCCTACTAACCATCGCCATAAATAAGAATTTGTTTCCAAAAATAGCCAGACAGAACATGATGATCACAGCAGTGTGCGATGCGATCGTCCTGTCCGTGTGCGGCTCATACTACTATCACCGAGCTCTGAAGCTGACCCTGCAGCCCGGCTCCACCGTTCTCACAATGATTGAGCACATGCACAGCAGCAATGCGGCCTGCAAGCTGCTTCAATTTCTAATCAAATATCTGATGAATGGAACGCCATTTTTCCACGTGGGCCTCACTCTGGAGCGAGTGTTGGCCGTCACCATGCCGCTAAAAGTGAAGCAAATTATCACTGTGAAGGTGAACTGCGCTCTGCTGCTGGTTTTGGCCATTCTGGGCAGCCTCGCACCCGCTATCTGGGCTGCGGAAATCTTTCACGACGGCAAGAGATGCAGCCCTCTGACTGACGCGGCGCTGCTGCGCACCCTAGACGATGTTCAGTACAATGTTGACTTCTACTTGAGCAAGCTGGCCCTGTTCGTGTTTCTCCTAGCTGGTTGTGTCATAGTTTTCGTGGCTCTCTGCAGACAGAGTCGGCAAGCTGCTCAGCTCACTGGAAATATTGCAGATAAGACTCACATTAGGAAGAACATTGCTCCATGCGCTGTCATGATCCTCATGAACGTTGTATTCTTCGTGTCTCAGGGGCCCAGAGCTGCCATGTCAGTCTACGAAGGCTACTCAAATCTGTACGGATATTACAGCCTAACTGAAGCGCAGATCGACACTATCTACGAGATCCTGTACTGGATCACGTTCCTGCACAACCTGATTGACCCGTTCGCTTATCTGATGGGCGGAGGCTTTTGCAAAGCTTTTAAACAGCTTCTGAGACAGCTGTTTGGTTGGATTTGCTTCTATAGGCCTGGCTGATGACTGGATCAAGCAGCACCCTTAACTATTAACAAACTGATTGATTGCAATAACTATTCGAACAATATTCGAACAGTTAAGTCGTTGCTATAAAAATGCGTCATTATTGTGCAATCAATATGAATAAACGATCGAAAATTTTATTCTTATCAAACAACTTTGCACTAATTATAATAAAATTTGTGGTCAGTATGGATTATTTAAACAGAAATTATTTAAGCTGAGCTTGCTCTAGCACCATTAACATGGTCGAAAATTAGCTAAACGAAGCAAGAAATGCTCCTTTTTCTGTATCCAAGGCGATATTAAAAGAAAAATGTCGAGAATTTCCCCAAGATTTCCCAAAAATTACATAAAAACTGCGCCAAAAAGGCTATTTGTACTTTTTTGCTTCAGAAAAGTCTATTTTAAAGGAAATTAAACGTTCCGTTTTTCCCATAGTGTTACGCTTCGGGACTTTTTTCAACTCTTAATTTGGAATGTAGGTCTCAACGTTCGTAATGTAATGAAAACCGTCTTTCTGTCTATGGAAAATTCTGAAAAGAAGTTAAAATTTGATCGAGCGAGCAGACCGATTTCGTACTGATCTAAACCTTCACCATTGATTCGAAGTACTTCACAGTCTTTAATTAGAAGTTACTAAATAAATCAATCTCGAGATCACATGGCCAGCTACAACGCGGGCCGCTCTCTGGCCCACCTGCTCACCAACGGCGCCTTCGAATCGATGCGACCCGATAAGGACGGCTACGTCACCGTGGCGCAGGCGGCCGACCAGCTGCTGACGCGCCGCTCATCGTCGGGATTCCGGTGTGCGACCAGCGACAATGCGGATGCAGCTGGTGAGACTGGGTGCATCGGGGGGATTTGCCAGTAATGTTCGGAATAAAATCTTTCAGGCAAGAAATGACATCTCTGTAATATATAAACTTAGAAAATGCACACATCAGATACAAAATTCGCAAATTGGATACAATAATATCGTCCCGAAAGTACAAAAATGGTGTCCCTTTATTACAAAGTGACCTGCCCTCAAATACAAAATGGCGCCCCCTCAGATACAAAATGGCGCGCCCCCTCAGATACAAAATGGCGCCCCCCTCAGATACAAAATGGCACCCCCTCAGATACAAAATGGCGCGCCCCCTCAGATACAAAATGACGCGCCCCCTCAGATACAAAATGACGCCCCCCTAGGATAAAAAATGGCACCCCCTAAGATACAAAATGGCGCGCCCCCTCAGATACAAAATGGCGCCCCCTCAGATACAAAATGGCACCCCCTCAGATACAAAATGGCGCGCCCCCTCAGATACAAAATGACGCCCCCCTAGGATAAAAAATGGCACCCCCTCAGATACAAAATGGCGCGCCCCCTCAGATACAAAATGACGCGCCCCCTCAGATACAAAATGACACCCCCTAGGATAAAAAATGGCACCCCCTCAGATACAAAATGGCGTCCCCTCAGATACAAAATGGCGCCCCCCTCAGATACAAAAGGGCACACATCGGATACCAAATTCGTCACTTGGATAAAACACGGCACCCCTAGTAGAATACAAAAATGGTGTCCCTTAATTACAAATTGGCGCCCCCTTCAGATGCAAAATGGCGCCCCCTCAGATGCAAAATGGCGCCCCCTCAGATACAAAATGGCATCCCCTCAGATACAAAATGGCACATATCGGATACAAAATTCGTCAATTGGATAAAAACGGCACCCCTAGAATGCAAAAATGGCGTCCATTAATTACAAAATGGCGCCCTCAGCTGCAAAGTGGCGCCCCATCAGTTGTAAAATGGCGCCCCTGAGCTAAAAAATGGCGCATTATAAAATTGTGCCTCTTTCATGCACACATATTATATTAAATTATTCGTTTGTGTCTGGGAAATCCCTAGCACACCAAAAAAACTGTCCCCTCAAGCCGACAGCACCAAAGCGTCGATGCGGCAATTCGTGGAGCGCACAGTGGCGACCTTCGGCCTGAGCCGGCCGGGCCATTTGAATCGGCGCGAGTTCGCCCGAATGTACGAGACATTCGTCAAACGGCCGGCCCAGTTCGCTCAGCTAATCGGCGCCGCCGCCGACACCGACGCCGCCGCCGCCGAAGACAAGGACGACGAATCTGGCGGTCCTGGGCCGGGCCTGGTGCCGGGGCCGCCGATGTCGCACGAGCAGCTGCGCGCCCTGGTTGACCGGGTGAACGAGCGGCTAGCCGAGGAGCAGTGCAGCCGAGCCAAGACAAATAATAGTTCGGCGGGACCTTCCGGTTCCGGAGGATTTGTTTTTCTTGGCGGTCAACAAGGCGGAAGCGAGGCCGGAGCCAAACCTAGCGGCAAGCCAGGGAAACTGTTCCAGGAGGATCTGCAGTTGGACTGAATTGGCCTGATCAAAGCCTAACTGAGAAATATTCTGTCGTTTAAAACCGTATGCTACTACTACCGCTGTAAGTAGTGTGTTTTGACGCATTTTCGTTTTTTTCTATTTTAATTTTGAAGCTCCAAAATATCAACGGATAAAAACAAAGAAATAGAGATCCGTTTCAAATTGCTTATTACGCCTTCACAGCTTTTTTAAAAGTGCTGGCACAAGGGGGGAAAATGTGTCAGTCTGTTATTAGTATGCACCTTATTTTATCAAATTTATTTCAATGTAGGAAAACATTAACTTGGAATAAGCTATCATAAAAGAAGGGATTGTGAGCTAAAACGGGAAGACTTTTAATATAAGAAGAATCGTAAAAATCGATAATTCATTTTCAAGAGAAGAGTTAATAAATATTTTTGAAAGCAAATATTGAGTGTTTTATGCAAGCAAAGTATACTAAAAGGATACGTATGTTTTGATACATGTTTTGATGCAGGTTAAACAGCAGGACTTTATAAAAAAGTAAGCACATTATAATTTTTTTATTATAGAAATGCATCGAAGCAGAAACAAGAGTAAATCAAATAAAAGCATGGATGAAGGAATAAAGGTGCATTCCTTCATCCATGAATAAAAACATTACATACTGATTTTATGCTCAATTGTTATTTGACATACTGTTTGTTTAAAACATTGGAAGACTTGATTTGAAAAATAATAATATTCTAAATCTGAGGCTTGCATCTCATAAGGCTACGATGCCAAATAGCCGTCCTAAAATAACTCAAGAAGAGTCTAATGGCAGGGAGTCATCTAAATGAAGTCTTTGACTCAGAAGTGCCTGGTGCAACGGCCCGTAATTTTATTCATTCTATTATCTGTCCTACCTTCTGGCCCCCTGGTTAGCTGAGCTGGGTGGATGGTTTTAGGGTTAGGGCTACCGATTAAAAAACTTTTGACCCTCATTCTCTACCCCTCTACGCCCTCACCCCAATTTACGCTAATTGGCTTGAAAAACTTTCAACCCTTATTCTCTACCCCTCTAGGCCCTCACCCCATTTTACGCTAATTGGCTTGAACAACTTTTAACCCTCATTCTCTACCCGTCTAAGCCATCAACCCATTCTACGCTAATTGGCTTTGCTAGGCATGCTAGCACATTCTGTCTCGTTATGTACAATTGTACATTTACTAAAAAATTACGCTTGCGCCCTTTCTTGAAAATTTAAAATTCAAAATTTTTTTTGTTAAAATTTAGCCGTCACTCATTTGTTGACTGCGAAGGCATTGCAGCTAAAAAGTCTGCCGCATTGGGATCTATCGGGTCGCCTCCAGCATTTCCTCTTCCTAATCCGGCTGCCGAAATTTGAGAGTCTTCTACTCGGCCTTGCTCTTCCTGGCTGTCCTCGATTGTCTTGCTCGATTTTGGCTGCACCTCTGCTGTGGTTACGGAGCCACTGCTTAGCCAACCTAAGAGTAGATAGTAAAATAATAAAGGTAAGATGAAAAAACGTAGCTAAACAATATTCCTTCCGTCTTCTGAACAAGCTAAAGAAAAATGAAGTAATCTCAAGCAATTAAAAAAATAACCACCTTAGTCATAAAATAATTAAAGAGAGCGATGGCATTCCGTGAAATAGTTCGTTCCTACAAATTAAAGCGTCTTTTGCAATACTTCGTTTGCCCGAGTTAGTTGTCATCCGAGTGCAGGCTGCTCGGATATTCATGCGATAGTAGTGCTGAAGTTTCAGCTGTTTTGTTGTAGGGGTAGTTCGCTGGTTAGTGCAATGCTAAGATTTGGTTAAACAAGTCCTAGCCCCAGGTGCTCTTATACGGTAACTTAAATGTCGGTAACAATATGCTCAGTCTAACAGGTAAACATCAAATCGAAAGAGGTGAAAATCACGTCTAGAAGCTTAAAATACAGTCTAATAGATAAAACCCAGGTCTAACAGGTTAAAAACCAGTCTAACAAGTGAAAACCAATTTACTTTAATACGAAAAATAAACTATAATCATTAAAAAGTTTGTCACTATAGTTTTAAACTGAGTCTAACAGATAAAAATATAGATTGAAAAGAAATGTAACAAGTCGAACAAGCGACAAACAGTTCAACGTGAAACAATCTAATAGAGCAAGTAGATTTTCGCAAAAAAAGGCCATTCAGAAAAACGCAGAGCTCACTTGGAAACTGTCCGGGCAAAACTTTCTGCTTTTTTTGGCCGACTTTCTTCTTGCCAACAGCATGTTGATTGACAAGTCCAGCCCTATCATCGGTCGTCAAGGACGCCAAGGAGCCGCCGTCGTTTTCAAGCGACTTGGCTGGCAGATCCTGATCGGTCTCAGACAGGTCCTCCTGGGATGCTTCGGCGCCACCGTCGGCGAGGGCCGCAGCCCGGTTGAAGGTGATGAAGTACACGCCGATGAATGACAGCAGGCAGCTGCGCGCGAGAAATTAAACTGTTGAAATTCGTAACTCCAGCTTAACATAA
>CATNEM010000101.1:1210000-1225000 GCA_950096795.1 Macrostomum cliftonense | reverse complement strand
ATCTTAATTAGCCCTTTTACAGACTTCGACTGTAGTGTAATTGTGTGTGTTCAAGTATCAGTAGATTAAAAGATCAATTGATGAAAAATCGTTGATGAAACCACATACAATTTATCATGAAGCGTCTTCCTCTCTTTTTTAATACAAAACTTATTAGAATGCTGAATAATACAACAGTGTAATTGAATTTTTTCACAATCAATCTTTATTCATTCCATTAAAAAGCGACCTTTGTATTCAATTTGAGCGGGACAATGTTAAAAACTGCGTCCTAGCGCTTTACACTACATACATTTTTGAAACAACTATTACTAATAAACGCTAAATCTTCTGATGCATATAAAGCGTATTTGCAATACTTAAGCATTTCTGTAAAATATTTACAAATATTTTGTTAAATTTTTCCTGTGACGGGCAAAATTTCTCACGGCTTTGATAACGAAAATTCAATAGAAATTTCATACCGATTAGGTACTCAGTTTTGTAAAATTTTTAGGTCAAATAAGAAAATTTACATAACTTGCGCGAAAACAGTCTTTTACAGCAAAGTTTGTGCCAAAATTATATTTATCTGTGCTATGGAATACCCCGTTTGCACAAAATCACCAGATAGAGGGCAGAATGAAAACAATAATTTTTGAAAAGTAAATTTTTTTTACTTGAAAGTTTCATTTTTTGGCTGATTGGCTTTAATGACTTCTCGCCTAAATTAATTGAAGCTCTACATGTAAACTGTTTGCATCTGGTTGGAACGCAGTAGCTGCGCTTAAATTCTGTGGTGGTCAAAAGCGACAGAACCGAGCATAAACTGCGGAGACACAGTGCTAGCTTAAATATCGGCGACACCGGCGAGGTCGGCAACGTGGCGCCTATGTGTCAAGCTGCTACCGCCTTGGCCTGACTAGATTTTCCAGGTGTTGCGTGTACTGTCAGCAAGCCACAGCCGTACAACAGGGTGCGCTTTGGTTTGGGACCCTGAAATGCCGCCTGATGGAGAGGACTGATATCGAAGCTAGCGCTCGACTTCAGATTGCGTTAAAGGATATGTCCGTCAGGGTTCATACAGGGCGAAAATAGGTGCCGGGTGGGTTTTCTGGACTGCTTATCGAACGAGCGATCGGAACGTAGTCTGTTCTGCGCCCATGCACCCCTGTCTCCCCCTTCCGATGAGGCTCAGGCCTTCTTTGAGCTGCTTTCAGCGCAGGTAGAGGAGTGGTCGTTTCTGATGATTTGAAGACTATATTAACTAAATTTCAGAGGTTAATGTTTGTAGCTTGCGTGAGAGCGACTACACAAGAACGCTGGATGACTGGTTTTTACAGGCAGTACATTGTGTCAGTCAACACCAGTTTCCGGAAGCCACTGTCTACTTGCTACTTTCGAGGGCTGCAATTGGAGGCCGGCGGAACGCTACTCCGAAGCTGTCACTGCTCGATCACGTGCTGGTGCGTTACCGGGAGCGGCGGTGCACCATCAACTACCGCACCATCGAGCCGCTGACCGATCATCGGCTCCTAATCTGCGACTTGTCTGTCCGGGATCCACTGTAGTGTCTTCCAAAGTCACTTTTACATATGTACCGTGATAGGTCGTCGATTTTTCCGTGCCTTCGTCACTTCGCTGGGCGACAAGCGCCGAGATGCAAAGTACGTTGATTTCGGCGCTGCAGTCTGCCGGTCTGGAACGCGGCACTCAAACGCCGCGCTGTCCTGCCTCGTACTAGCGAATTTTTGTCTTCGGCAAATCCAGCTCCGGTGCAGGAGGTGCTGCTGCTCACACTGCAGACTCGGCGCTTCGTTGATGACCTGCTGGCCCCCCGATTTTACGGGCGGCGCGGTCTTAAATCTAACTGCTTAGCTTGTTGTTGCTGTTGTTAAATACTTATAAAGTGACTAATTTTGTAGCCGGTTTGGCCATTATTAAATCGGCAATGGCAAACCACTGAGAAGTCAGTTGTGCTCCCAGAGTGGGACTATTTTATCACCGCGATCGTCTTTTTTTCAGGCAGGTACGAAAGCAGCTAGGGTTTTTTGTATTCAGTAAGCAGATTATCATTCTAGGAATAAGGATCTCGAGTCGCTTTCAACCATGTAAAAATTAATGTTATACCTTCATCATGCGCTACTCCTTGTTAAAAGATTCAGAAATGTGCTATGATCTATGCAAATTCTGAGGTAGATTATCGCATAAGCAAGAAAATTTGGAGCAGCATTAATACTTAAAATTACGAGCGTATATTGTATTGACACGTATAGGCATGAATGTACAAGCGAACGCAACCCGGGTTTAAGCCCTTACGAGTAGCGCGTATTGTTAGAGTGACGTTCTCTCCAATCCAATCCCCGTTTTAACGTGCCTAAAAAACTTTTTCTGCGTGCCAGTAGAAGCGCAAAAGCAGAAGAACATTTTTTTCTTAACGATCTTTGAGTTGCTATATGGACTGCATGGGGAATCGCTCATTCAAAAGAAAGAATCAGAAAGCGAACGAGGGGACATTGCGAAGCGAGACAGACATATAGGGAGAGCCGGAAGTAGCAAACGAGCATTTGGTTTTTATATCAAGGCGTGGAAAATGCTAGGCTTTTTCCCCGCGCTCAGCGGGGATAATTAGGAGCCACAGGGTGTGTTTAAATATAGGCAGGTGAAACAGGGCGGGGCGCAGTAGTCCCAGCTATAGCAAGGAAAGCACTGGAGTAATAGGGCTATTAGGACTCGGCACACAATGCAAACGAGGAAATACATGGCGTTACACAAAAAATACACGCTGAGAAACAGGATGGAGCTATTAACTGCGCCTCAAATAATGGCCACTATGTATAATTAATCGAAGCAGATATTGTGACCAGGCCAACACGAATTACAAGCATGCAAAGTTTTTTTCGACTTAGAAAAAATCCTACTGAATATTGAATAATATGTTCAGCAGGAAATGTTGCTTTTGGAGCAGAGCCTGCTGAGCTAATTTTAGAGCTTCATCCCAGCATCTTGACATGGCAACAATCTGATCTTGATTATCATCCTCTCCGAGCATAGTTTGAGCTGTGTCTGTTCAGTGAGTTCTGTTATAATATGGCTAGACCAAGGGCCTCTGGTGCCTCAGAGCTTCAGCCGAAAATTCCTTAGCGCCTGTCGTGGATCACTGTATCTCCCTGTCTAGTTTTTTTCGGGTCAAGGTCCTGGAACGCTCGTCTTGCGCACGCATACAACTTGAAGAGCCATGCAACATCAGTCTCAATGGAGGTACTTTTTCAACCAACTCTTGGTTCAGATACTCGTAGAAGTGATGGCGCACCGTGGCAAATTGGTGATCATCGGAGAGAACAAAACACAGTTTTGCTTAGGTCTAAGTTGTCGCTGTTCGTGACGTAACTACGGTGATAACGAAGCTCTGGATGAGGTGTGCTTCATTTGCAAGTGCTGGGGACTGCTTTGATTTTTCAAAGGTTTCAAAGGTAACCCGACGATAGCTGAACAGGCTTCTATGCTGTCAGCATTTCGTCTACCCTGGCGTTCTGGTTCTTGAAGTTCGCCAATAGGGCTGCCTTCCGTTCGATAAAGGTCAGTCCTGCAGTCCGAGGCCTTGGTGGACCGATCGAAACCGTCACATCCTGCTCGTATGCTTGACTGTCTCGCTTGTTCGCCACTCGTAGCAGCAAAGTTGACTGTCTTCCGGTCTTCCGGTATTACTAAGTACACGTGACGGAGGCCCTGAGGCCAACCTAATCAGACTAGCTTCTCTGCTGCTGTTATTACTGCTACGAGCTATAGTTATTTTACAGAGAACTTGAGGTAGCTCCTGCTTCTAAGTAACAAGCAAAGTGGTTCGCTATTTTAGTTTTATTGTATATACCACATATTTTATGCTAATTAACTGATAACTTGCGAGAAATGCGCGCCATTAGTGGCAGATTTATGACATAAAAAGGTGATATTTAATTAACTTTTAGAATACTTGTATTCACCTTCTGACTTACCCCTACATGACAGACGCTCCGCGACAAAGCACATAATGAGTTGGCAATAGCACAGTAATCCATTTGGCTTGGCTGGATACAAATTTAGCAAAAAGTACTTTTCTCTTCCACTATTAGCTAAAATCCTCTGCGCCTTAATCACAAAAGACTAAACCTAATTGTGAAACTAGTGGGGCTACGCTACCCTAATCTACGCTAGGAGTCCATAATCCCTAACAGTTAATTAGTCAGGATTTTTTCCGAAAAAAAGAAACGTACAGTCGTGAGGTGCATTCACGGATATAATTTGATCTTTAATTAAATTTTTGCATTTTTAGACGAAAGTGGACCATTGATCTCGTCATTCTTAAAGGCAAATAAAATTATTCTTATTGAAAGAGCAATTCTTCTTGGGCTGTTGTGCCGGGGATTTTCCTGGTATGATTGGCCATTGCTTCTTCAAATTAAGGCCCTGTGTCTGCCTGTCTGTCTGTCTGTCTGTCTGTCTGTCTGTCTGTCTGTCTGTCTGTCTGTCTGTCTGTCTGTCTGCCTGCCTGTCTGTCTGTCTGTCTGTCTGTCCGTCTGTCTATTAACTCATGAGCTCTAGTCACAAGTGATGCAGTCTTTCAGCATGACTATTTAAATTGGCCGAGTCATTAATTCACTTTACTAAAAACTGATCAGGATCTTTCCTGATCATAGGACATGTTTCCACGCGTGAAGATAGACTTGTAAAAATTTCGCTATGGGAATTCTTGCGCACACTGCGATCGCTTCTCACACCGATGTTGCAGCCCTTTGCATGACAATATTATTAATTCAACAGAACCTATCAAGTCGGTATCATTCTTACAGGCCAGCTGTTGTCATAAACTTTTAAACCCATAAATCGATGACATTCTTTACAGTGCACGCAAGGTGTGAAACCTAGCTCAGTGTGTAAGCTAAGCTTTATTATTCAAAGGAACTGGGCCTTATATTATTAATGGACAACGCAAGTATGGGGCCGCAGCATCGATGTGAGAAAAATGAGATGGAGCTGACGCACTATGCGCACATTTCAGTGGCAGAAGCCACTCAAAAAGCATAAAAACTAAATAGCCAGCCTCAACACAATAAAACGGGCATCAGAAAAGAAGAGAATCAATTGGAGCATTGGTTTTGTGAGACGGATGACTCAGAGGACCCTTAATGAAGCGGGAGAAATTGAGACCGTTTGGGCTGCAGACAGACTATTTTTCCCCTGTCAGACCATTTTCCTTCAAGTTGAACATGCAGGCCGCGCTCTTCAGCTGCCCAGCCCTCGGTCGGTAACGGCAGGCGCATGTCAGTCAGAGCTGAAGACGGGAACAAGATGTGGAACGGCGGGCTTGTTAGCCCGGAGTAAAATGGGTGACTGGATGGCTCCAGCTTCTTCTTCTCCGCCAATGCCCTGTAGCGGCCGCGCGCGCGCCCACTTATTTTACTCTCCCACGGTTTCAATGGCTGCACAATTCCTGAAAATCCTTTCCCTCCCTGATCCCATCGTTCTCGTTCCGTCTTGTTCCTCTGTCGCGGCCCGCATGAGGAGCGCCATCATCGATTCGTTGTTGCTTTTCGATCTTTTAGGTTTTTTCTTGCTTCAGAAAAGCCTGGGAAGCTGCCTATTTAAGAAAAAACTGTGTCCCCCTCCCCTATGTGGGCTGGTCTGCTGTATTATTGATGCACTCACGGGAGGGTAGTTATATAGGAACTGCGTCCGCCAACTTGAAATCAATGCCGATTGATCTTGCTATCATCTGCTACCTTGCTTAGTTACCTGGGCCTTACTCGTAGTTTCCTCTTGACCAAAACTAATGCTTTCATCGTGTTTAATAATGCTTGAAGGCTTTTTAATGTGATGTTTATTAATTTTGAATTTCACGTGTTTTTAAATTTAATAAAAACATTCGACTATTTAACACCCACCTTAGATTTCCCCGGCTCAAACTGGTCTCAACTGAGTGAACTGAAGCAATGCGGGATTAACTGCCTTGCTCAATGACACACACTGTCTCCTAGAGCTGGGGCTCGAACCTACGACCTTCCGGTTATAAAGCAGATAACCTAGCCACTGCTTCAACACGAAATTTAGAGTAAAAAAGCAGTTGCTACGGTTGTTACACTTGAAACTGGCTCACTGAGTTGTTTTTTTTAAACCATATGAAACGTCAATCCACAATCAGGTCAAAGTCCGCATTGTATTATTAATTGACAGAAAGCTAGAAAAAAATGTTAATGATTAAACTGGCGTTAAAATGACCTGGTTTCCGCCGTTCTGTCTGACATGGTCATCAAAATTTATTTGTTAAAATGGAATGACACGTTACGGAACTAAAAAGGATTTATGATTTGTTTCCGCCGTGAACTCGTCAAGCAGGTGCGAGAATTTTTATAAACGTGGCAGTTTGAGAGATCAAATGAGATCGTTTAAAGCAAAATTGCCGCATTTGGAATTCATAATGGAAAGCAATTTATGAACAAAAAACCAAGCTAATATTGACTAACTGCTTAGGGACCAGAAATAGAGCCACACTGGGCTCTTGTAGGTAGGCGCGCAGTCAAGCACTGAGGGCTGAGAATTATGAAAACAAAAGGAATAGGCCCCTGGAGGCAATTTTTAGCCTGACACTTTCAAATCAAACATTTAGTTGCTTTGGCGGCAATACCCGTGTGAGATCGTGCCAGAGCAATAAATAGACTCACTCGTGAGCTCAAATTTGCCCTGCGTGACTTGCTACCCCTCAGGCTCGGGGTCGGGCTTGCCTCACTAGATTTGCTCTCTGATCCCGTGGTCTCCCCATCATTTACTCAGTGAGCACAGAGTGGAGTCGGAGAGGCACTTACTCAAACTCCACACTTCAGTCTCCAGGGGGGGCGCAATCAGTTATAGTGAACTTTGAGTACTCTCCATACCTACGCTAGCAAGCTTAGCTTTATAAAATGTCCCTAGCATTATCTACGTGCTAGCGTAAAAAAATTTGTTAATAATTTGGTACTGGATGGGGACTCGAGACACCCTGAGAAACCAATTCAGCAAGCAATATTGGACAAAATATGTTGATGCTGGAGAACATGCTTGGCCGAGTAAATGTGTTTTTGTCTGTTCAGCAGCCAAGAAATCTACTTAGTATTGATTTATTTTTTTCTCGCCGTGGTTTTCCGTGTAGCCGTTGTTGTGTGTGTTACTATTTTGCTCTATACTCAACTCGGGCTAATCCATTACTCAATTCTGTTTAACAGCCGCTCGCTTTGCTCATAACAGTCCGGTAAACACGAGCGTGATTGGCGACCTTCGGGCCCGCTTTTTTACACTGCATGCGGACGAGGGAATTAAGGAAGAAGGAGGAAGCTGGGCGGAGCTCTTGGCTATAAGGATGCACAGGGATTTTTGCCAGGGATTTTAGGGTGGAGGGGAGAATGACTGGAAGGATTGGTTGAAAGCAAGCCGACTTTTTTTGGAAAGAAGGAGCAGATTCTATGCGTTGAATAATGATAATGTGGCGGCCAAAGCAGTACAACACATGGGCAGAGAAATGGACTGACAGAAGGGAAATAGGAGGGTTGGGAGATGCATAGAAGAGCCGGGGTTTGCCCATTCCAAATGGCCAATGAATGAAACGGGATGGTTGAGGAACATTGCCCGATGGGGGGATTGGCAATGAGGTAGGCAGAAATGACTGCAGGGCGAGGCGCCCCCCTCACAATACACTTGCTCGCCACCGCCTATTGCAGGAATTCCCAAGCCCTTCAGCACTTTATTCTTACGCGCCGCTTGTGGTAGACGAGGAAGAAAAAAGGGGCTAGAAAAGGGAGGCAGATTTAGCGCGCAGGCTGAGGGGAGGCGGACGAGGAGGCTCGCTTAACCACCAGGACGGGGAGTTGGGAGGGGAGCGGCTGCCCCAGACTGGGGTCCGGCGTCGATCGGGGGCAGTGAGGCTTTGGCGAGGCCTGGGAGGGGAGGTCATCCCCCGCCATCTCGTGACGTCTCTTACTTTTATTTTTATTGGCACGCCTGGCCTCTCTCTCTTTCTCTCTCTTTGCGCTCTGCCCCCCTCTGTCCGACCCGTCTCCCCTTCCCTTCCTCCGTCTCTTTCTCACTGGCGTTTTCTTTTCTCAACCCTGTTTTTATCCCGGGCCAAGAAATCATTAACTCAGCCGCAGCTATAACTCAACCGCTAGCTATATTGCATTTCTGCACCGAATTCTCTAGACCTCAATACCCCCCACCCTTGGACAGGTTCGAGACAGCCAACAAAATTTAAATTGTTGGTCAGCGAATACGATGCCAAGTTGGTATGTACTTTTGCGAGGACCACGGCTCTGTGTCTGACGACGGCGCGGTTACGGTGAGAAGCTACCGCGGCCGCGACGCCGGCTTAGCCGCCCAGCCTGCGTCGTCTCCATCGCCGCCTCAGTCGCCACCGCCGGAAATCAACGGAGAAGTTTCAACCGCTGGCGGATCAGCTGCTGCCGCCGCTAATTCGCCAGCATCGCCGCCGATCACTTCGCAGCCGGTGCCGCTGGGCCGTCTTGTTGACGCAAACGGCTCTGCCGAGGATCTGGCTGCTTACGGAGCCACGGCTAGTGTAAACAACGGTGGCCAAGGCGGTGGCGGCGGCAGCGGCGGCAGCAGCAGCAGCGACAGCGCCGGAAGCAGCAACAACGGACGGCAGTTGTCGGACAGAGACGCGCTCGATGAGCCGTCCAATGAGCGGGAGGATCAGAGAGCGGCTCGAACGCTTCCACTGCCGATCAACGGACTGCATCGAATTGGAGACGGCGGCAGCGGCGGCTCAGCGGGAACCGCCTATCTTCTGCAGGCAGCGGCAGCTGCCGCCGCGGCCGCCACCGCCGGCTGCGGCTTCCAGGAAGTTCGCGAGATCAGCCTGGGCCGGCACAACGACGAGCCGTACGGCATGAAGGTCGAAGCTGTCGGCGAGGTGAGGGCGGGCGGGGTGCGTCTCTGGTGACCCGGCGATTAAAGTTAGGATTGGGCTAACATTAAAACCGCGAGGTGAAATGCATCAGACAATTTTTTGTCAGAATAAATCTGCCCTTAAATAATCAGCTCCTGAAAATTCCCCTAAAGAATCAGCTACAGAAAATCCGCCCTTAGAGAATCAGCAATTGAAAAAATCCGCCCCTTAGAGAATCAACTACTGAGAAAATCCACCCTTAGAGAATCAGCTACAGAAAATCCGCCCCTTAGAGAATAATCAACTGAAAAAATCCGCCCCTAAGAGAATCAGCTACAGAAAACCCGCCCCTTAGAGAATCAGCGACTGAAAATCCGCCCCTTAGAGAATCAACTACAGAAAAAATCCGCCCCTAGAGAATCAGCAACTGAAATAATCCGCCCTTAGAGAACCAGCTACAGAAAATCCGCCCCTTAGAGAATCAGCGACTCAAAATCCGCTCTTAGAGAATCAGCGACTGAAAATCCGCCCCTTAGAGAATCAGCGACTGAAAACCCGCCCCTTAGAGAATCAGCGACTGAAAATCCGCCCCTTAGAGAATCAGCGACTGAAAACCCGCCCCTTAGAGAATCAGCTACTGAAAATCCGCCTCTTAGAGAATCAACTACAGAAAAAATCCGCTCCTAGAGAATCAGCTTCTGAAAACCCGCCCCTTAGAGAATCAGCTACTGAAAATCCGCCTCTTAGAGAATCAACTACAGAAAAAATCCGCCCCTAGAGAATCAGCTTCTGAAAATCCGCCCCTTAGAGAATCAGCTTCTGAAAAAATCCGCCCTTTAGAGAATCAGCTACAGAAAATCCGCCCCTTAAAGAATCAGCTACAGAAAATCCGCCCCTAAAGAACCCGCTTTAGGAATCCACTAGGCTATCCACTCAAGTGATGATGAGAATGATATCCTATTAAAAAAAACTTGTCCACCAAAGAATCGACCACAAGCAGCGCCACCCCGCTGACACCTCGCAGGCCTTCTTTATAACCCACGTGGTGCGCAACTCCGTAGCGGCCTGCGCCGGTCTAAAAATCGGCGACGAAATCGTGCGGATCAACGAGCGCCGGCTGGAAGGCCTGCGGACTCGGGAGGTTCTTCAAGCGATACGGCAGAGCGAGCTGTGCGTTAAGCTGGCCTACAAGCCCAGGTGAGTCATCACTTGGCATCGCTGACTTCAACCAAGGACTACTTATATCGATTTGTTAAGTTGTCCTTGACTTCAACTTGGCACACGTGTGTTTGACTTGGCGACCCTGTCTTTAATTTGGCGCCCTTTTCTTTAATTTGGCGCCACTGTCTTTAATTTGGCGCCCCTGTCTTTAATTTGGCACCCCTGTCTTTAATTTGGCGCCTCTGTCATTAATTTGGCGCCCCTGTCTTTAATTTGGCGCCCCTGCCTTTAATTTGGCGCCTCTGCCATTAATTTGGCGCCCCTGTCATTAATTTGGCACCCCTGTCATTAATTTGGCACCCCTGTCATTAATTTGGCACCCCTGTCATTAATTTGGCGCCCCTGTCTTTAACTTGGCGCCCCTGTCTTTGATTTGGCGACCCTATCTTTAGTTTGGCGCTCCTGTCTTTAATTTGGCACCCCTGTCTTTAATTTGGCGCCTCTGTCATTAATTTGGCGCCCCTGTCTTTAATTTGGCGCCCCTGCCTTTAATTTGGCGCCACTGTCTTTAATTTGGCGCCCCTGTCTTTAATTTGGCACCCCTGTCTTTAATTTGGCGCCTCTGTCATTAATTTGGCGCCCCTGTCTTTAATTTGGCGCCCCTGCCTTTAATTTGGCGCCTCTGCCATTAATTTGGCGCCCCTGTCATTAATTTGGCACCCCTGTCATTAATTTGGCACCCCTGTCATTAATTTGGCACCCCTGTCATTAATTTGGCGCCCCTGTCTTTAACTTGGCGCCCCTGTCTTTGATTTGGCGACCCTATCTTTAGTTTGGCGCTCCTGTCTTTAATTTGGCACCCCTGTCTTTAATTTGGCGCCTCTGTCATTAATTTGGCGCCCCTGTCTTTAATTTGGCGCCCCTGCCTTTAATTTGGCGCCACTGTCTTTAATTTGGCGCCCCTGTCTTTAATTTGGCACCCCTGTCTTTAATTTGGCGCCTCTGTCATTAATTTGGCGCCCCTGTCTTTAATTTGGCGCCCCTGCCTTTAATTTGGCGCCTCTGCCATTAATTTGGCGCCCCTGTCATTAATTTGGCACCCCTGTCATTAATTTGGCACCCCTGTCATTAATTTGGCACCCCTGTCATTAATTTGGCGCCCCTGTCTTTAACTTGGCGCCCCTGTCTTTGATTTGGCGACCCTATCTTTAGTTTGGCGCTCCTGTCTTTAATTTGGCACCCCTGTCTTTAATTTGGCGCCTCTGTCATTAATTTGGCGCCCCTGTCTTTAATTTGGCGCCCCTGCCTTTAATTTGGCGCCTCTGCCATTAATTTGGCGCCCCTGTCATTAATTTGGCACCCCTGTCGTTAAAATTACCGTCTTAATCTTCAAGTTGGCACGCCCAGCCTCAAGGTTCAAATGGAGTGATAAGAAAGCGGAAGAAAGGGGGTCCCCATCAGAAGCACGAAATATTACAAACTCGAAATGCCATTACGTCGAAAAAAGATGATTTATTAATGGCTTCATTTATGACTTTTCGTGATTGTGACATTTCGTGCTTGCGATGGTGGACGCAAATCTGTTTACGACGCTTGTGATATTTCGTGCTTGTAAGGGAACCCTGTTTTGATGATGCAATTTTTCGTCGAAAGTGATAAGTATTGACGGCTAACTAAAAGTGCAAAGCGAGCGCAGAGACGCCAGCAGCCCAGCAGTGCGAGTGGGTCTTGGCCAGGCAGGCCAGTACAGAGTGAGGAGGTTCCGTCTGATTGATAAACTAAGACTTTGTACTGCAGTACTGGGCTAACTTGCGCTCTGTGCTGACTTGATCGCGCCGATATTCCTTGGCGCCTAAGTCCACGAAGTCCTTCCCCACTTGGGCAAACATTCCCGGGAGTAGTATTTATTCCCAGTCCTACTCGTAGATTTCTTTGCCAAATCTCTATTAATTTTGCCTCTTATCCCTTACCCGGATCTGAATCATCCATCACTGGTGTCTGGCTTCATTACTGACAGCTCGGGTGCTGGCTTCCAATCTTCTGTACGAATCTCACAGGGTCCGTCTATTGCTTTCTCAGCTTTCGAACTTACTTTTATCCTACATATTGAGGTTGTAAATATAAAATACGCTGGTTTGTTGCCATTTCTGTGGGAAGGTAACCCATTCCAAAATGTCTCACTAACCGATATTCCCATCTCCGTTGCCAACGCTAACGTTTGTGCTCGCTAAAAATATCCTCCCCATCCCCTCCTGTTGTGAGAACCAGACCAGTTGGAGCTTTTCAACAGTGAGAGTTCCAAGCTCGGTTGGTGCGGAGAGTTTCGGTCGCAAATCGAATAGATTTAGCTGGGTAGGGGGGGGGGGGGAGCCGTTCATCGATGATGGAAGGGAAAATGCCCCAACGGTGCCCAACTGGCGCGTATCTGCGGCCGCTGTCCTCCTTCCCATCTAAGATGAAGCTGATTGAATTTGAAGACTCAATCGCATTCAATTGCAATCTCCCTGCGAGTCCGAGCCATTATAGAATACAGCATAGATGCGATAAGGGAAAATCAAGAATCCGATCTTGGGATACATGCCCCGGCTATTGCGCCGCCATTTGGGGACAAATTGATTTCGGCGAGCCCTCTCTAATCCACACCGCTGCTATCCCCCCTATGGTCGGTTGTCCTCTTAATTTAACTCTCTTACTCGTACCGCTCTCTGCTCACTGTCTCATCGCTTTTATCCCCAAAATACATCTAGTAGCCGTTATCTAGAAAGTTATTTCGACACATATCGGCATGCAAGTATCAACTGATTGCTGACTGACCGTTTAGGGGCCTAGATAGGCACAAAGAGATAGAAAAAACAATCAGTGATTGATGCCCAGATGACAAGGTCTATCTCTCATTACTTCAGTCAAGCTTCCGATCATCAAGGATACGGTAGCTAGCTCTCGAACAGCGGTTTTTTACAAGCCACAATTTTTGTAGCAATATTGATGTGCATTGCTAATGACCGGCCTAAGCGAGTCAATCAAATGCATTTTCCGAGACCTACCCTTAACTGAGCTGTAAGACGATACAAACTCGACACGACTTCCAGTGTGGGCTACTTGTCATGCTCTGGGTTTTTCTAGTCATGACTTTAAAGCCAACCCTGTAACCTCGGATTCGTCAATAGCGATTGATTTCCTTACTTTTCGAGTAAGGAGTTTGGGCGTGTGACGCTGACTCACCAGTAATTTGCCACATTAGTGAGTGCTGAGAGAGCTTAGCTTTTCTAATAGTACGTAAATATAAAGATGAAAACGACAAATTAGCAAATACGTTATAAAAAACGTACGTGGATAAATAGGTGGTCAGAAATTAGATAGATAGATAGATAGATAGATAGATAGATAGATAGATAGATAGATAGATAGATAGATAGATAGATAGATAGATAGATAGATAGATAGATAGATAGATAGATAGACAGATAGATAGATAGATAGATAGATAGATAGATAGATAGATAGATAGATAGATAGATAGATAGATAGATAGATAGATAGATAGATAGATAGATAGATAGATAGATAGATAGATAGATAGATAGATAGATAGATAGATAGATAGATAGATAGATAGATAGATAGATAGATAGATAGATAGATAGATAGATAGATAGATAGATAGATAGATAGATAGATAGATAGATAGATAGATAGATAGATAGATAGATAGATAGATAGATAGATAGATAGATAGATAGATAGATAGATAGATAGATAGATAGATAGATAGATAGATAGATAGATAGATAGATAGATAGATAGATAGATAGATAGATAGATAGATAGATAGATAGATAGATAGATAGATAGATAGATAGATAGATAGATAGATAGATAGATAGATAGATAGATAGATAGATAGATAGATAGATAGATAGATAGATAGATAGATAGATAGATAGATAGATAGATAGATAGATAGATAGATAGATAGATAGATAGATAGATAGATAGATAGATAGATAGATAGATAGATAGATAGATAGATAGATAGATAGATAGATAGATAGATAGATAGATAGATAGATAGATAGATAGATAGATAGATAGATAGATAGATAGATAGATAGATAGATAGATAGATAGATAGATAGATAGATAGATAGATAGATAGATAGATAGATAGATAGATAGATAGATAGATAGATAGATAGATAGATAGATAGATAGATAGACAGATAGATAGATAGATAGATAGATAGATAGATAGATAGATAGATAGATAGATAGATAGATAGATAGATAGATAGATAGATAGATAGATAGATAGACAGATAGATAGATAGATAGATAAATAGATAGATAGATAGATAGATAGATAGATAGATAGATAGATAGATAGATAGATAGATAGATAGATAGATAGATAGATAGATAGATAGATAGATAGATAGATAGATAGATAGATAGATAGATAGATAGATAGATGGATAGATCTGCAAATTTCTGAATCGAACAACTGGGCAGTACACTGAAGCAATCTGCAACTTGGCCAGGTGCAGTGTTGCCCTAACATTGATGGTCAGAATGTAAACGAGTCATAAAAACTGGGCATATAAAAATGTTGTTGGGGGCAATGGAGCTGCTATAAATAGCGCTCTAGTTAAAAGTGCAACGATTTTATAATGCGCACAAGAACCGCTCTGTGTACCGGCGTTACCTGTCTCCCTTAGTTTTCCTGTAGTCTGTGCCTCTTCTGGAGGCTGATTGATTGCCCGGCTTGACTTGAAGCAGTTTGCTTCAAAGTATGAGCGCGCAAGCAACAGCAATATTTCAATGCTTTGGCAAGGAACCAATTCGGCGCCCTGCAGGTCTTGTTGGGAAGACTGAATCAATACGGATGGATTTCTGTTTTCCCTTCCACTTCTTCCAGCTAGCAAACATCTCTCACTTCCACACAAACTGCC